>JBAKBP010003366.1:0-154861 GCA_037953745.1 Lithodes maja
CTATTCATTGCATATAGTACGTTATAGTCTATTCATTGTATATAGTACGTTATAGTCTATTCATTGTATATAGTACGTTATAGTCTATTCATTGTATATAGTACGTTATAGTCTATTCATTGTATATAGTACGTTATAGTCTATTCATTGTATATAGTACGTTATAGTCTATTCATTGTATATAGTACGTTATAGTCTATTCATTGTATATAGTACGTTATAGTCTATTCATTGTATATAGTACGTTATAGTCTATTCATTGTATATAGTACGTTATAGTCTATTCATTGTATATAGTACGTTATAGTCTATTCATTGTATATAGTACGTTATAGTCTATTCATTGTATATAGTACGTTATAGTCTATTCATTGCATATAGTACGTTATAGTCTATTCATTGTATATAGTACGTTATAGTCTATTCATTGCATATAGTACGTTATAGTCTATTCATTGTATATAGTACGTTATAGTCTATTCATTGTATATAGTACGTTATAGTCTATTCATTGTATATAGTACGTTATAGTCTATTCATTGTATATAGTACGTTATAGTCTATTCATTGTATATAGTACGTTATAGTCTATTCATTGTATATAGTACGTTATAGTCTATTCATTGTATATAGTACGTTATAGTCTATTCATTGTATATAGTACGTTATAGTCTATTCATTGTATATAGTACGTTATAGTCTATTCATTGTATATAGTACGTTATAGTCTATTCATTGTATATAGTACGTTATAGTCTATTCATTGTATATAGTACGTTATAGTCTATTCATTGTATATAGTACGTTATAGTCTATTCATTGTATATAGTACGTTATAGTCTATTCATTGTATATAGTACGTTATAGTCTATTCATTGTATATAGTACGTTATAGTCTATTCATTGTATATAGTACGTTATAGTCTATTCATTGTATATAGTACGTTATAGTCTATTCATTGTATATAGTACGTTATAGTCTATTCATTGTATATAGTACGTTATAGTCTATTCATTGCATATAGTACGTTATAGTCTATTCATTGTATATAGTACGTTATAGTCTATTCATTGTATATAGTACGTTATAGTCTATTCATTGTATATAGTACGTTATAGTCTATTCATTGTATATAGTACGTTATAGTCTATTCATTGTATATAGTACGTTATAGTCTATTCATTGTATATAGTACGTTATAGTCTATTCATTGTATATAGTACGTTATAGTCTATTCATTGTATATAGTACGTTATAGTCTATTCATTGTATATAGTACGTTATAGTCTATTCATTGTATATAGTACGTTATAGTCTATTCATTGCATATAGTACGTTATAGTCTATTCATTGCATATAGTACGTTATAGTCTATTCATTGTATATAGTACGTTATAGTCTATTCATTGTACATAGTACGTTATAGTCTATTCATTGTACATAGTACGTTATAGTCTATTCATTGTATATAGTACGTTATAGTCTATTCATTGTATATAGTACGTTATAGTCTATTCATTGTATATAGTACGTTATAGTCTATTCATTGTATATAGTACGTTATAGTCTATTCATTGTATATAGTACGTTATAGTCTATTCATTGCATATAGTACGTTATAGTCTATTCATTGTATATAGTACGTTATAGTCTATTCATTGTATATAGTACGTTATAGTCTATTCATTGTATATACAGTAGTACGTTATAGTCTATTCATTGTATATAGTACGTTATAGTCTATTCATTGTATATAGTACGTTATAGTCTATTCATTGTATATAGTACGTTATAGTCTATTCATTGTATATAGTACGTTATAGTCTATTCATTGTATATAGTACGTTATAGTCTATTCATTGTATATAGTACGTTATAGTTTATTCATTGTATATAGTACGTTATAGTCTATTCATTGTATATAGTACGTTATAGTCTATTCATTGTATATAGTACGTTATAGTCTATTCATTGTATATAGTACGTTATAGTCTATTCATTGTATATAGTACGTTATAGTCTATTCATTGTTAGTGGGTAAGAAATCGTGTTCCTTATCCTCTGGAAAATAGTTAGAGTAAGTTGGCTGTAAATTTCCACACCTATTCCCTGGATGACCCTTCCCAAATGGTAGAATTATTTGTTAATTTACTCGATGAGTTCTTTAGTTGTAGAGGTTAATGGTCAAGCATTTTTGCCTAATTATCATACATAGGTTTTCATGTCCTTATAGTTACTCATAAATCCATTTTCATACCATAACAATAATCATGTTGTTGCCAATGATGCACTGTACGTGTAGCAAATCCTTCCCCCCCCAAAAAAAAAAAAAATAAAAATAAAAATAAAAACACGCACGCACACGCACACGCACACGCACCACTTCTCCTACCCTAAAATGTTGTCTGCGTCAATACAAGCTTGGTTCGTGAAATGGCCTAGTAAGATTGTTAGGCAGAGGGGCGCTAGGAAGCAGTGTGTGCCATCTACTGGGAGCTAATGAGGAAACCAGCAACATATCACCCGTCAAGCATCCTCCATAATTATTTGCTCACCACACATCGATACCACAGGATACATCCCATTTCGGGAGGGTTGAGCAAACAAGTAATCCATCAAACCAGCTAACCAAGGCCAGAGCTTATTAGCTGACATGTCTTCAGCCATCAGCAAAACCTGTTGTAATATTAGCACTATGAAGCTATTAATTTCGCCATTCTCAGCACAAATTGGCTATCCCCCTAATAATCAAAAAGTACCTACTGTATAACTAAATAACTAATCAAGGGGAGGCAGAACCAAGGCTGAACCTTGAAATAAAGATTTTTTTATTTTGTTTTTATTTTTTATTTTTTTAAATTCTATAATGCTTCTTTCAACATAGGAAAATAGCATAGGAGGGCAAAAAAAAACATCGCATCCATAACCCCCCCCCCCCCCCGAACGGGGGTTCAAGCACAACCCCCAATCAACGAAATTTGTTACCCTCTGCCCAATTTTTTTTTTTTTGTGTTGTTTGTCTAAAAGGCTTCTGTAAACAATAGAAACTATCATATGAGGGCATAAACACCCATATGACATCCCTAGGGCCCCCCCCCCTCCCCCCCCCCACCCCATGGCCCCCAATATCATGGATTTTCTTTACAAAATTTGGTATAATGCTTTTTAAAGCCATTACACCAAGATGTTTTACATAAGCTTGCCATATAACTTTGTTTTCTCTAACAGCTTAGTAATAGAAAACCTCTCTGGCAGGAATAACTTGGTTATTTTCCCAAAATTGTCACTTCCTAGATATGAATTTAAACGTTTTGCGATTTCCGGAGATCATATATTGGCAACTCCAAGTGCAACTACATTTTTGTATATTGCTCTACTTCGTTCCCCTTCTACACACTATATATAGGACTATATAGCAATGGTAAAATGATTAGATAATGGCCTTATCTCCCATATTGTCCAAGATTCGAAAGTTTTCATGTTGAATTTTGCGCTACCAACAAAATATATATATATTATATATTTTTTTCAGCACCTTCTATTATTCAATATGGGAAAACTAGATCATTTAGTTGTAGGGGATGCTTGTAGGATACGCCAGAAAAAAATTGCATGATATTTGAACAATTTTCAATGACTAGATGATTTTTCATATAGAGCAATGAAATTCTGCACTCGCGCGCACGCACATAGAGAGCTGATTTTTTTTTCAGCGAGTCTTAGTATTTCCATTGGTATTTAGATGGTATAATGCCAGAAACAAAATCTTATATACAGGGTGAATTGGGGGTGTAAGGTTCTGCCTCCCTTAACAAACTAAAACACTCACTAACATACTCACTAAGACCGTAATAAACTAACTCGCTAACAAAATTATTTACTACGACACTAACTCACTAACCAACCAACTCACGACCAAAGCAACCATACTTACAAGCAAATAATCCAACAGCATCTTGGGGCTACAACAACAACAACTAAACAACAATCAATGTATTCCACCCTCTTTCCTAACACCTCCTCTCATCCTATTATTGGCCTACCACATCCGCCCTGTCAATCATAAGAAATACCAAGAGCCAACTAACTAATTAACAAACTAATAAACTAACTCACCAACAAAATATCTCCCTAAAACACTGACACTGACAAACTAACTCACTAACAAGTTAAGTCACTAAAACACTAGCAAAATAAATCACTAACGAACAAACAAAACCTCACTAGCTAACTAACTCACAACCAACTAACCAACCATACAAACAAGCAAATAATCCAACAGCATCTTGGGGCTACAACAACAATCATTAATATGAGTGACATTATTAGTATCACCAACTTATTAATAAACTCTGTACCTACCTTAGCGTTGACATGACCACGAACATGACGAGATGGGTTGGGTGTGAAAGGGATCTGCTCTGTGTACGCCAATCGGCTTTCTGCAGACTCCCGTTTTCTTATGTTCTGCGATGAAGGAAGTGTTTAGAAGACTCCCATCTCAGCACAGACCCTACACAAGTTCCGGCTACTATTCGATACAGGGGCCACATTTACAAAACGAACGCCTGATTTTCCCAGAGCTTAAAATTCGGATTCTTGATGGAGAGATTGAAACTTAAGTCTGTCACAAAACGAACACCATTTCTAAAGCTTGAATATAGAACACTTGATGGAGAGATTTGGAACTTTAGCCTGTCACAAAACGAACACTTTAATTTCCCAAAGCTTGAATTTAGAACACTTGATGGAGAGATTTGGAGCTTTAGCCTGTCACAAAACGAACACGTTAATTTCCAAAAGCTTGAATTTCGAACACTTGCCGGAGATACTTGGAACTTAGCCTGTTACAAAACGAACACCTGAATTTCCCAAAGCTAGAGATTCAAACACTTGCGAGATTTGGAACTTTAGCCTTTCAAAAAACGAACACTTTAATTTCCCATAGCTTCAGACTCAAACACTTGATGAAGAGATTGGAATTTTTTAATATGCAAGATTAAAAGCTTCTTCATATCAATTGTCCAGATGTGGATACTTATTACACAGATTGGACACTTCTGCAAATCGTCTTGTGGAGATCTTGTAGTCCTCCTCTTAATCTTCCTTCTTCTCTTCTTGTTATTGATATTCTTATTGTTATTCCTTTGTCTGTTTTCTTCTCCTTTTGTCTTGTAGTTCTTTTCCAATTCTTCCTCTTATTGTTACTCCTTCGTCTTTTCTTCTTCTGCTTCTTCTTTTTGTCTTGTAGTTCGTTTCCAATTCTTCCTCTTATTGTTACTCCTTCGTCTTTTCTTCTTCTGCTTCTTCTTTTTGTCTTGTAGTTCGTTTCCAATTCTTCCTCTTATTGTTACTCCTTCGTCTTTTCTTCTTCTGCTTCTTCTTTTTGTCTTGTAGTTCGTTTCCAATTCTTCCTCTTATTGTTACTCCTTCGTCTTTTCTTCTTCTGCTTCTTCTTTTTGTCTTGTAGTTCGTTTCCAATTCTTCCTCTTATTGTTACTCCGTCGTCTTTTCTTCTTCTGCTTCTTCTTTTTGTCTTGTAGTTCGTTTCCAATTCTTCCTCTTATTGTTACTCCTTCGTCTTTTCTTCTTCTGCTTCTTCTTTTTGTCTTGTAGTTCGTTTCCTCTTATTGTTATTACTTTGTCTTTTCTTCTTTTGCTCTTTCTCTTGTTCTTGTAGTTCTTTTCCAATGCTTCCTATTCTTGTTCCTTCGTCTTTTCTTCTTCTGCTTCTTATTTTCTTCTTCTGCTTCGTCTTTTCTTCTTCTGCTTCTTCTCTTGTTCTTGTCTTCTTGCCATTCTTCTTTCTTGAGTAACTTACACAACGTCTCACTGTCTTGATGGTGTAATGGTTAGAGCGTGTAATGTCCTGGGTTCGAATCCTGGGAGAACCACATGCTTTCATTAATTTCATTTGGGGGTTATGAAAATAAGGCGAGTTCCATAAATTTGGCTTAGGAAAGATCTCTCACGAATTATCAACTCCATAAAATAAGGTTAGTTTCATCAATCCAGCTTAGGAAAGAGCTCTCATCACAAATAATCAACTCCAGAGCTATATAAACAAGGCGAGTTCCATAAATTCGGCTTAGGAAAGATCTCTCACCAATAAAACAAGGCTAGTTTTATCAATCCAGCTTAAGAAAAATCTCTCATCACAAATAATCAACTCCAGAGCTATAAAAACAAGGCGACTTCCATAACTTCAGCTTAGGAAAGATCTCTCACCAATAAAACACGGCTAGTTTTATCAATCCGGCAGTCACATAAACGGAGTCCTTGGTGGGGCGTGTTTTGTAGGGCCTGTGCTCCTCCGGCCAGACTTAGTTACCATTGGTTTCCTTCAATGCTTTTTCTTTTCTTTCTTCTTTGTTTGTTTGGATTTTCTCTTCTTGTTTATCCATCTGGAAAAACAAAGAAAATAAGGTTAACAACAGCAACAGCAACAACAACAACATTAATAACAATAATAATAAAAAATAAAATAAAAATAATAATAATAATAATAATAATAATAATAATAATAGTAAAAATAATAATAATAATAATAAGGTTAATAATAATTATCTTCAGGTCTTGTAATAAGGGGATATTTGTATTTATTTCTTAATTTATTTATCATATATGATTTTCTTTGGTTTCCTCCCAAGACCTCCATCAAGCTTAAATAATACACCTGAGACCCCCATTCCCCCCCCCCTCCATTCTCCCCCCCCCCCCCAATCGAGATGGATTTGTGCCGTTTTTGGTGGAAAGATGTCCCGGCCGAAGGGCGGTGCCTCCTAGGTTGCGGACTCGCTATCGCTCGCAGGGAAGAGATCGATATTTAAGTGACACAAAAGGTCTTAAAATCGCCAAGCTGGTGGGGCGAGAGTCTTGAAAGCTTGGGGCTGTTGGGCTGAGCATTGACTCACTAATAAACTAACTCACTAACAAAATAACTCGCTAAAACACGAATAAACTAACTCACTAACAAAATAACTCACTAAAACACGAATAAACTAACTCACTAACAAAATAACTCACTAAAACACGAATAAACTAACTCACTAAGACATTAGCAAACTCACTGAAACACGAATAAACTAACTCACTAACAAAATAACTCACTAAAACACGAATAAACTAACTCACTAACAAAATAACTCACTAAAACACGAATAAACTAACTCACTAACAAAATAACTCACTGAAACACGAATAAACTAACTCACTAAAATGTAACTACTCAAATAACAACAAACAACAAATACAGGCAAATAACCAACTAGCTATCCCCCCCTCCCCCCCTCCCCCCCATTGCCAACACCTCCGCCTCCCATCCTCTTATATTGGCCTACTACATCCAGCCTGTCAATCATAGGAAATATCTATAGCCAACTAATTATTAAACAAACTAAGAAACTAACTCACTAACACAATATATCCCTAAAACACTAACAAACTAACTCACTAAAACACTAGCATAATAAATCACTAACGAACAAACAAAAACCTCACTAGCTAACTAACTCACGAACGAACTAACCAACCGTACAAACAAGCAAATAAACCAACAGAATCTTGGGACAACAACACCAACAAACAAACAATAAGCAATGTATACGTCCCCCCCCCCCCCCCTCTGCCAACATCTCCACCTCCTCCCGTCCTCTTATATTGGCCTACCACATCCGGTCTGTCAATCATAAATGGTAGTTAGCAAAGATCGGGTGTCCCTTTTGTGTCGCTACCTGTTTTCACCACTAATGAGACCTTGTTAGGAAGACCCAGGTTTTATTTTATATATTTATGTACCTTGCATCTATTGATTTATTAAAATGAATTGAATCGAGATGAATAGAGATTAATTGTTTAAGGGAGGTCGTTTAAAATGAGTTGAAAAAAGATGAATAGTTAAAGTGTCAAAGGGAAGGGTGTTCGAAATTAATTTAATATTGATTAATAGAGATAAATTGTTTAAAGGAGGGAGTTTAAAATTAATTGAAAACAGATGAATAGAGATCATGCGATAGGAAAGGGATCGCAAAGAGTGACTTTCACATGCCTTCCTAAACTGAATAAAAGCGTCTATTTATAGTCAGAATTTCCAGAAGAGAGGCGTCAACGTACAGAAAGGGTTAAAAGGACCAGGGATTGGAATGATCTACAGGACAGCCAGCAGGTTTACCAGGATCCATCCATAGAAACATAACATAACGAAACATTATATATATACCAGTATATATATATATATATATTGGCAATATATTTCAAGGTTATTTTGCATTCGCATCGACAACAGTAGACTGAAAATAAATTATTTTCGGTAGGGGAATTTTTACAAGATTGAATTCAGCAGCTGTCAAAAAAACTTTTATGTTTAATACTCATTCCGATTGTCCAAGTCTTTCTTCAACTTAAAACGAACATTCTGAAACTCTCTCTCCCTCAATATATCTTTCCCTCATCCTACGACTTAAACTCCTTCAAGTTCCGTGCGTTCAGACATTTTGAATCTACCTCACCTTGAATTTGGCTCTCTGTCACTGGAAAGACACTTGTTACAAGTAGATTTGCATTTTACCGGTGCATTTTTCTACGAAAAAAAAAATGCACAAATTTATCTCGAAGGGGGAGGGGGGGGGGGGGAGGATTTGTTTTAAGCTTGATGTAGGTCTAGGGAGGAAACTAACTAAATCAAATCTTACACACATAAACAAACCTACTTTACATTATGGGTCTGGAGGTATTTGACTGCAAGGAGAGGCTAAGGATGACGGATCTGTGTTAGTAGTATATGGTCAGTAGAGTTCCCTGCCCTAGATACCTAATAATAATCAAGATCACCCAAATTCTGCCATTTTGGTGCCACTGGTGATATTTCTTCTCTTTACACTCTAATATCTCCACAACCATAATAACCATTTGGGAATACTGGTACAGGATATATAGTTTGGTCTTTGGCAATACATTCTACATAATCGAAAATGAAATAGGTCATCGTTGTTTGATAATTGAGGCCCCAAAATGGCGTACATAGAAAAAGTTGTCCGCTCTAGCTCTAGCTCTCTCTCTCTCTCTCTCTCTCTCTCTCTCTCTCTCTCTCTCTCTCTCTCTCTCTCTCTCTCTCCTGCCCCACCCTTCCACCTTGGGTCACCACCTGCCAGGGGTCACACAACTAACTTATCGTTCAGGGGCGTGGGTATGGCAGTCAGTGGCGCCTGTGTGGGTGGGTGTGTGTGGGTGTGTGTGTGTGGATGTGTGAGAGAGAGAGAGAGAGAGAGAGATAAGTGTGTGTTTATGTGCGAGTGTCAATTTCACTATGTGGGTGCCAATAATATAATTTAATGACAACAAAAATATATACAACGGCGAGAGAGAGAGCGAGAGAGAGACACACAAATACACACACACACACACACACACACACACACACACACTAATAAACCCCTTGAATCAGATAACCCTACGGAACCCTAGCACCCCCTATCACTGGAAGGAGAACGTGGGATTCGTCAACACCTGGGACAATTTCTACTACGATGACTATTTGTTTTCGGACGATGGAGTTCATCTGAACCAGGTGGGAGCAGCACGTTTTGGGCGTCTTCTCAACGATGCGGTGAAGGATTTTCGGAGAAGAAATCGACTCAGCACAGGACAACCAGGAAGGAGGACCGAAGACAGCGAGGACGGCAACCTACAAAGGAATTAAATACTAATCCGTCAAGAACCGCGAATTTGGATAAATCTCCACCAACACGACCCAAATTCAAAACCGTCAGGGATAACGACCGAGGACCGAGGACAGCCATGAATGTAAATGTAGATCCGACCAGAACCAAAAATTCGATGAAAGAACGTTCTGCGAGTTCTAAAACCGCAACTTTAAAGGTTTTCTATGCAAACGCTCGTAGCATACGCAATAAATTTTCAGATTTAGAGGAACTAGTGTTTACAGAAAATTATGATGTGATTGGCATAACAGAATCTTGGCTCAATACAGAAGACAGAGACTTTTTAGCAGAGTATTCACTTCCCGGTTATGTAATGTTTGAGAACAGCCGAATAAATAAAAATGGAGGTGGCGTTTTATTTTATATCAAAAAAAGTCTTAACCCGACCCTCGTGTCAAAACCTCAAATTGTGAACGTCGACACATCTTTTGTGCTAATAAAGAATAATAAAGGTACAAAAATAATACTTGCGTTAATATACAGACCTCCAGCTCAATCAGTGCAAACTGACCGAGAAATTTACGAACAAATTGCAGATGTAAGTAACTCACAAGATACCGTAATTTTTGGCGACTTTAATTTACCTGTGACCAAGTGGGGCGATACTCTTACTTCACACTCCGGACATGACTTGTATACGAACTTGCAAGAGAGTTCGCTTTATCAATTTGTTCGAACGCCGACCCGTGGTAATTCTTGACATTGTACTTGCAACAAAAGAAGAATTGATAGAGAATTTGAATGTTGGTGATGAATTCAGTAACAGCGACCATCGTACGATAACTTTCACTTTAAAGTTTACTAGTAACGAACCAAATAGTAGCATCGAAAAAGTCCCTAATTTCAAGAAAGCAAACTTCCATAAACTTAGAGCTATGTTTAAAGAAACTGACTGGAGCTTTTTAATTAACAATAACGACATAAATACATCTTGGAAGTTATTCGAAACCACTTACCTAAAAGCAGTGCAAGACTGCATACCATCGAAAATACGGCGTCCAGGCCATAATAATAAGCCCAAATGGTGGAATAAAGATATTTCAAACTGCCTGCTTGCTAAAAAATTTGCTAATGATAGATTAAAATCCTCACAAAATGACGAAGAACGGGTGAAATTTGTAGAGCTACGACGCAAAGCCAAAAAGTTAATTAAGCAAAGTAAAAAGACCTTAGAGTTACATATTGCGAATCAAAGTAAAACAAACCCGAAAGAATTCTATAGTTATATCAGAAAGAAAAAAGTAGTTACTTCAACTGTTGGACCGTTAGTCGATGAAAAAGGAGAATACACCAAAGACGAAGTACAAATGAGTAATGCCCTCAATACCTTCTTTGCATCAGTTTTTACAACCGAAGACCTCAGTGATATCCCTACACCATCGCCGATTCAGATTGATAATTCAGATGTTCTAAGCAATATCACCGTTACAGAGAGAGAAGTATTGAATTGTTTAGATAAACTCAAAGTAAATAAAACGCCAGGACCTGATACAATCTCGCCTAGAGTTCTAAAGGAAGCTAAGAATGAGCTCTCCAAACCACTGACATTACTATTCAATAAATCCTTGCAGTCTGGCACTATGCCTGATCAGTGGAAGCTAGCCAACGTAACACCGATATTCAAAAAAGGCAGCAAATCCCTACCCCGTAACTATCGTCCAATTAGCTTAACCTCAGTTGTATGTAAAATGCTAGAAACGGTCATACGAGACAGACTCGTAAATCACTTAGAGGAAAATAACATACTTAAAGATACTCAACACGGCTTTCGTAAAAAACGTTCCTGTTTAACAAACCTCTTAGACTTCTTCCACGATATCCTCAACCTCTACGATGAGAGTAAAGCTGTAGATATTATATACCTTGATTTTCAAAAGGCCTTTGACAAAGTTCCCCACAAACGTTTACTGCTAAAACTAAAAGCGCATGGAATACAAGACGGTGTGTTGAAATGGATAGAAAATTGGCTCAACAACAGAAAGCAAAGAGTAGTCATAAACGGTAAGGCATCTAAATGGACCAATGTAAGTAGCGGGGTACCCCAGGGATCGGTACTAGGACCAATTCTCTTTCTAATTTACATCAACGACATAGATGAGGGTCTCACCTGCACAATCTCAAAATTTGCTGACGATACAAAAATTGCAAATAGCGTACTCTCAAAAGAACAAGTTGACGATATGCAACACAATCTAGATAAATTGTCATGTTGGGCCCAAATTTGGCAAATGAGTTTCAATGCGGATAAATGTAAAGTACTACATGTCGGATACCTAAATGAGAAAGCAAACTATTCGATGAATGGCACTCAGCTTAAGAATGTAAACAGAGAAACTGATCTGGGAGTAACAATATCGAGTAACCTAAAACCGAGTCAACAATGTTCAGAAGTTGTTAAGAAGGCAAACAAAATAATTGGCTTTATAGGCAGGTCATTTGAGCATAAATCCAAAGAAGTTATCCTAACCCTTTACAATTCCTTAGTCCGCCCTCTTCTGGAATACTGCGTTCAATCCTGGTGCCCTTATTACCAAAAAGATATAAACAAGCTAGAACGAGTTCAACGTAGAGTTACCAAAATGATACCTAGCCTAAAGAACAAACCATACGAAGAGCGTCTTAGAGAATTAAATCTATTTCCTTTAACCCAGCGCAGATTAAGAGGCGACTTAATTCAAGTGTTCAAAATCATCAAAGGCATCGACAATATGAACTGTAGTAAGTACTTCACTATCGACCAATCTAATTACACACGGGGAAACGGTTGCAAAATTATTGGTAAATCTTTTAACTCGCACGAATCTAAGAATTTCTTCTTCAATCGAGTTGTCAACTTGTGGAATGGGCTTCCCCGAAACGTTATAGACTGCAGCACCGTTGATTCATTTAAATTCCGCCTAGACAAATATCTCGCATCAAACCCGCGACTGACTGCGTTTGTAAATGAATAACTTTATCCTCCCCTCAGTTACTAACCCATATGTCCCCTACTAACTTCCTAGTCCTGCCACGTTAGTGGCAGGGCAGTAGTTCCCTTTCCAATGTTCCCTTACCCACTCTAAACCACTGTTTGGACACTTGATCCTCAGTGTTTTGGAGGACAAGCAGCCTAGAAGGGTCACTAGATCTGTTGTTGCTTGATTTCCTTTGTACTCCTTTGTACTTTGTACTCCTTTGTTCATCTACGTAACCAGCCACCCACACACCCATCGACTCTCTCTCTCTCTCTCTCCTTTCTCCAACACTACAATCCTCCCCCCCCCCCCCCCCGCCCCTACCTCTCTCTTCCCAAATCAAACGACAAGGAAGGGGGGTGGGGAGGCTGGCCAGACCAATGCCAGCCAACCAGGAGACCCGTACATTTTTCCACCGGAGCCCAGATAAGAAAACAAAAGCAAAAACATTAAGTATGCACAGGACGGGGAGGATTTTTGGCCCGTTCCTTTCGCGGCAGACGGTGGGGTTATGAGTATGACCCGATGACCTGACGTGACTTTCGGTCGTTTTGCTTGCAACATCTTTCGTCTATAACCCACTCTGAATAGCAAGCTTGGATTATATGCGGCCGAATCAACTCCATTCAACGATAATACTATAGACTCTATAGTATTATCGTTGAATTGAATTGATTCGGCCGCATCTAATCCACACTTGCTATTCAGAGTGGGTTATTCCGTACCTGGCCTCACCAAGCCTCTATACTATCTTAGCTTAGATGAATATACATATATGGCAGAAAACTCTACTGGAGATAATCGGAACTTATCGTGTCTTTAAAATAATAAAAAACGTTTCCTGTCATGTGGCTATACTGTATTTCCTGTCATGTGGCTATACTGTATTTCCTGTCATGTGGCTATACTGTATTTCCTGTCATGTGGCTATACTGTATTTCCTGTCATGTGGCTATACTGTATTTCCTGTCATGTGGCTATACTGTATTTCTCCATTCAAACATTCGTGGCACTGTGAATATCTCGATCAATCTTAGCTTAACCTTATTCATGCCTTGTTCTAACCTTGCTACCTTGAACCTCATTCTAACATCACCAATGTATGATTTCCCTACCTTTAGCACATCGAAGTCTAATCCTAACAAGCTAACCGTACTCGAAGCTAAACCTGAGTAAAACATAACCTTAAGATAAACTTAATCTAGCAACAGCCTAACCGTAGCTAACTTAATTTAAAGATTAGGCGAAACAAATTGCAGATTAAATGGTTGGTATCGGCTAAACTCATCTGTAGCTACTCTTATTTTGAACTACATAAAGCTATTTACAAGAATATTCTCATTTGCGTCTAAGATGAATACAAAACTAACATTATAAATTGAAAAATGTATAGTTCGGCATAATTTAATTTAATATAATGCCCACATACCGCGAAAACTAAGGAATAATCAAGTTGAATGTATGGAAATTCTTCATCCTTTTCATAATTGTCATCATCATCATCAACTTCCTTATCCTCAGCTGCAATAGTAATCGCAGCTTGCAAAGGCATTCTGAACGAACTACTGATGAAAGCGCTTGACCGCATATTCAATTCCCTGACCTTCGGCGGGGATCTCAACACAACGACTCCATTGTCCGGGATCTTGCTTGAATGACCAAAAAAGTTAAAAGCTTGTTTGTATGACCGAAAAGAATAGACAGAAAATTTAATAGGGTTGAACTGTTCCAAAGTCTGATAATCACATATATATATATACTGTATATATATATATATATATATATATATATATATATATATATATATATATATATATATAGAGAGAGAGAGAGAGAGAGAGAGATATATGACCAATAAAATAAGTTAAAATGCTGATAAATACCTTGCAGTATTACATGCAGACCAATATATATAAATGACTAACAATGCAACACAATCCTACAATGTAGCTAACATTTTACGTCAGAGCAAAATATAGCGCTAATTGTAATTCCATCTTTTAGAAATGTACTTACGATTCATCAAATCCTTATGTTATTATAACCATTAAGCTCTATAGGCCTATACCTAATTTATCTCATTATATTACCGTATAATATTGGCAAGGCTTACCACTATGCGTAGACTATTTGCTTTACTACATTAAATTACTTGGATCGAAAAAGGTTGTCGGAATTCCTTTGAAGTCCCTAACATCTGCAGATAAAACATAATACAATCGTCTAATTCTAGCCAAAAAAGACAACAATACAGAAAGCTACAAATGCCTGTATACGCCGTTCTCATTAAGCGGCCGGCTCTCCATAACGCTACCCGGGTGCCAGAATGTATATACTAATTCATATACTAATGTATATACTAATTCATATACTAAATTTATATACTAATTCATATACTAAATTTATATACTAATTTATATACTAATTTACATACTAATGTATATACTAATGTATATACTAATTTATATACTAATTCATATACTAAATTTTTATACTAATTTATATACTAATTTACATACTAATGTATAATACTAATGTATATACTAATTCGTATACTAATTCATATGCTAATTCATATACTAATTCGTATACTAATTCATATGCTAATTCATATACTAATTCGTATACTAATGTATATGCTAATTCATATACTAATTCATATACTAATGTAATGTATACACGTATTCCGCAAATCAACACTCAAATTTCGCTTGCAACTTGACAACTGCGGTAAACTCGGACGGAAATATGCTAAATATGTGACGCTCATGACCAAAGTAATGAAAATTGCTATAATCTCATACCAAGTGTGCTCTAATGTGTGACGGTCCCGCTATTATAAGAGTTAACGTGCTCAGTTACAGAGAATGTGTGACGGTCCCGCTATTATAAGAGTTAACGTGCTCAGTTACAGATAATGTGTGACGGTCCCGCTATTATAAGAGTTAACGTGCTCAGTTACAGAGAATGTGTGACGGTCCCGCTATTATAAGAGTTAACGTGCTCAGTTACAGAGAATGTGTGACGGTCCCGCTATTATACGAGTTATTAACGTGCTCAGTTACAGAGAATGTGTGACGGTCCCGCTATTATACGAGTTATTAACGTGCTCAGTTACAGAGAATGTGTGACGGTCCCGCTATTATACGAGTTATTAACGTGCTCAGTTACAGAGAATGTGTGACGGTCCCGCTATTATACGAGTTATTAACGTGCTCAGTTACAGAGAATGTGTGACGGTCCCGCTATTATACGAGTTATTAACGTGCTCAGTTACAGAGAATGTGTGACGGTCCCGCTATTATACGAGTTATTAACGTGCTCAGTTACAGAGAATGTGTGACGGTCCCGCTATTATACGAGTTATTAACGTGCTCAGTTACAGAGAATGTGTGACGGTCCCGCTATTATACGAGTTATTAACGTGCTCAGTTACAGAGAATGTGTGACGGTCCCGCTATTATACGAGTTATTAACGTGCTCAGTTACAGAGAATGTGTGACGGTCCCGCTATTATACGAGTTATTAACGTGCTCAGTTACAGAGAATGTGTGACGGTCCCGCTATTATACGAGTTATTAACGTGCTCAGTTACAGAGAATGTGTGACGGTCCCGCTATTATACGAGTTAACGTGCTCAGTTACAGAGAATGTGTGACGGTCCCGCTATTATACGAGTTAACGTGCTCAGTTACAGAGAATGTGTGACGGTCCCGCTATTATAAGAGTTAACGTGCTCAGTTACAGAGAATGTGTGACGGTCCCGCTATTATAAGAGTTAACGTGCTCAGTTACAGAGAATGTGTGACGGTCCCGCTATTATAAGAGTTAACGTGCTCAGTTACAGAGAATGTGTGACGGTCCCGCTATTATACGAGTTAACGTGCTCAGTTACAGAGAATGTGTGACGGTCCCGCTATTATAAGAGTTAACGTGCTCAGTTACAGAGAATAAAATAAAACGCCATAGAAAGCGGCCACAACATTCGGGAAACTCAGTAGGGTTGGTTTCTATTAAGGGGAGATAGGTCGTTTTGCGGGTCCCCTTTCTCCCTCGTGTTAAGACCCATTTGTTTTGATATTAGAAGACGTTCGGCCCATTAGTTTGGCGATTTTAATACCATTCGCCGCATTTCGTTGTCAATTTTAAGACCTATCGTGCCATTTAGATTATTTTTTTCCTGGCGAGCGAAAGCGAGCCTGAAATTTTAAGAAGAACCGGCCTGTGGCCGGGAAATTTGTCTACCGAAAAATGTACAAGTTTATCTTGAAGGGGGGTCTAGGGGGTGTTTTTCTTAGCTTGATGGAGGTCTAGCGAGGAAACTAAGAAATAAAGGAATATATGAATGAATAGACCAAAAAACGGCCCATCTCCCCTTAACTCGTTGATACGCTTACACACGCGGGCCTTCACACATGAACAGAAACGCACATGGACACACACAATCGTACACACAAAAGTTAATGAACACAATCTCCATATAAATGTACACATACACGGACATTTAACCCCTTCAGCACCATGTCTTATTTTTACCTTTGATTCTGGCTAAAATTACACGATTTTATGCAGAATACAAATAGACTAAGTGTTAACACTCAATGGATAAATTTAATTAAAAATACTTTCTAGTATATGAACACAGGAAGGATGAATTAATGCATTAGAGAGACTTTATAGTTTTTCCATAACAAACATATCTTAAATCCACAGCAAGAACAAATGCAGTTACTGGAGCAAGCGCCATATATAAAGGTGTGTTTTTTTTTTATATAGCAAGGAAAGGTGTAAAAAAAAAACATTGCCGCATAAGTGGTATCGTCATAAAACATAAGGAAAGGACTCACCCTCTAATTCTGTGTGCTATTAGTGGGGCAGATTAAGTCAGTATTCCACAAGAATCTTTCACTTGATGGTACAAGCTCCAAATTTGGCACAAATGAAGTATAGGACCTATTTTTAAAGAAAAGCACGTTACCCAACTGAAAATCTAAGATGGCCACCAGTTTTCAGGATGGCCGTCTCATAAAATAGGAAAAAAGGGTTTTCAGTGCTAAACGTGTATAAATAGGAACATGCTATTGATCCAAATGTTAAATATATTGTATTTTGACTGGAGAAATATATTTTGGCACTAATATTCGAAAATGGTTACCAGTTTTCAAGATGGCGGCCATTGCATGACTTAAAATCAGTACTTTTGTAGCTGTCTTACAAAATTATCACAGATATTGCTGGGCAACATCTGTGATCATGTATTGAGATGATGCGGTCAAGCTCTATTACATTATGTGAATAAGAGTGATGTTAAAGCACAACCAGGGCACACTGGTGACATCACTGCTGTGAGACTCAGCATGGGGTTCAGTGTCGGCTTATAATGTACTACTTATAGCTGGAGTTTACTAACCTAAACTGTAGTTGAGAGCCGAGCCAAGGGTAACGGGGCTTAAGTTACCCGGAAGGTGTACAGATCGCACAGGACTTAAATGGCACTGGATGAACGATCGGGCTAGGTGTAGGGCATTTGTATGTTTGAACCTAGTTGTATCCCATATCTCAATGTGCTTATGTATTTTGTACGGTTAGGTGGTAAAAGGATAAACCCTCGGCCTTAACCTGTTCAAGATGTCCACTAATAATCCGTTGAGTTGTACTCCTAAAACTGACTGGAGGAAGTGTTGCCTCTGTCAGACTGATACAAAAGAAGAGTTGAAGTCTCCCCCAACCCGTTATGAGTGTAGTTCTGATGGTTATTCCATGATAGCAAAAAACCTACCACAATTTCAGGCAATCCACCAGTTACCGATCAGGTTAGACCCATCCAGATTGGATGAAGGAGGTGGTATTGAGGATACACTGAGGCGAAATAGTGCCAAGTACCACCAAAATTGTCGCAAAATGTTTGACAGCTATAAACTTGAGCGTGCCACTAAAAGAGCAGCTGAAATTCAAAATGATCCAGGAGAAGGGCACTCAAAAATGCGAAGAACTAGCATGGAAGTGCAACGGTGTTTCTTGTGTGAAAAGATACAACCAAAGTCAAAGTTGCGACAAGCCATGACCATGCAGCTAAATGAGAGGCTTAATGAATGTGCTCGCAATCTTAATGATGGCAAGCTTTTGGCTGTCTTGAGCGGTGGAGATGTGGTTGCCCTGGAACTGAAATACCACTACTCTTGCTTAACAGCTCTGTATCATAGAGAGAGGGCACACATTGCAGCAAAGAACCAAGAAAAAGTCCAGTCATCCCAAGAAAAGGAAGTCTTCCCTTTGGTGTTCTCTGAACTTCTTACCTAAGTCATTGAGACAAGAAACAGCAGTGATGGGCCTGTTTCGTTTCGACTTGCTGACTTGGTAAGTCTTTACAAGGAAAGACTTGAACAATTTGGAACAGATATACCTGATGTGAACTCTACTAGACTGAAAGAAAAGCTTTTGGCAGAGATACCTGCGTTGGAAACCTACAAGGATGGACGTGATGTTTATCTGGCATTCAAGAAGGATGTAGGTCCTGTCATGTCAGAAGCATCAACCTACTCTGATGCCATCATTCTCGCCAAAGCTGCCAAGATATTGCGTAGGCACATGCTTGATCACAAATGTAAATTTGAGGGCAATCTTCATGAGACTTCAGTATATGATTCATTACCTCCAGCTTTCCTCCAGTTTGTCTGCATGATTGAGCATGGAGCAGACATAAAGTCTCAACTGAGGTTTGGAACAACTACAACTGACCTGGCTATGGCTCATCTCCTTCAATACAACTGCTTTGCCAAATACAAAGAAGGTGCTGCCACACACAGGCATTCCAGAGACAACCCCATTTCCGGTCTACATAGGGATGTCTGTTCATGCTAAGACAAGAAAGAGACACCTAGTAGAAATGCTCCATGACCATGGTCTCAGTGTTCCATATGATCGAGTACTCGACATAATTATCAGCTCAGCTGGGAGATGCAGCTGTAGCCAGATATGTAGAGGAAGGTGTAGTTTGTCCTCCCAAACTGAGGAAAGGTCTTTTCAGCACATCTGCGATGGATAACATCGACCATAATCCCTCTTCCACAACGGTGACCACATCATTCCATGGAACCAGCATATCCATCTTTCAACATACAACATCAGGAAATCAAGGAGAAGTATGGGAACCAATTCTAATTAAGAATACCAAAGTAAAGAAAGTCCCAGAACTCCCCGACTCATATACAAATGTCTATCCTGCGTTCTTCACAACAAAGAACCCTTCTCCTCCCAAGGGCAATGTTACATATGAATCTCTGCCAAGTCTCCCCCTAACCAATGAATATGAATGGTTGCAGAAGGTTAGCCTCACACAAGAAGTACATTCCAAGGTTAACATCACTTGGTCAGCCCATCATGCAGAGAAAAAGAGAGGTCTTGCATTTGAAGTGAGTATTACATCACTTCTGCCCCTCCTTCGTGATGAAGCTCACTCAGTTGCCACTGTAAGGCACTCCATGAACAAAGTCAGGGATATTATTGCACACCTCAACCCAGGACAGGTCCCTGTGATAACCGCAGACCAGCCCATTTATGCACTTATCAAACAAGTCCAGTGGCACTGGCCTGACCTGTATGGTGAGGATAAATTTGTTGTCATGTTTGGGGGCCTCCACATAGAGATGGCTGCTTTAAGCTCTCTTGGAACCCTACTTCAAAGCAGTGGGTGGACAGGTGCTGACTGAAAGCCCTGCTAACTGGGGGTGCCAGAAAGATGGTGAGGTTTGGCAAGTCTTTTGGACGACCCTTCCACCCATTGCCCAGAGTTGTCAGCAGTTAACAAAATGTGGCTGCAAGACGGAATGCCGAGGGCGATGCAAATGCTATCGCTTCAGTCTCAAGTGTACACAGTTGTGTGCATGCAAATGTGAGGACTAAATGATTGACTAATCCACCACGTGAATCAAAAGATAATAATTTCCTGCTGTATATGCTATATTATTCTTAATTTTTTTCATTTTGCAAAATGTAGCGCTAAAAGAGCCTGTCGTCA
Source organism: Lithodes maja (assembly GCA_037953745.1). Taxonomy (NCBI): domain Eukaryota; kingdom Metazoa; phylum Arthropoda; class Malacostraca; order Decapoda; family Lithodidae; genus Lithodes; species Lithodes maja. Next base: position 20,692 of record JBAKBP010003366.1, read on the forward strand.
TTTAATTCCTGCCATATCATCTTAGTTTTCAATAATTACGATTTTGTAAATGCAGAAATGGATTTTTCTAACTCAAAAACATATATTTCGATGCATAGAACGTTAAAATAGCATTATTCCATCAAAATTTAGCTCAAACACAGATTAATACCACTTCAAATGGCGGCCATCTTGAAAAATGGCGGCCATTTTGTTTTTCAACGTGGGTAACGTACTTTTCTGAGAGAATGGGTCCTGGAGCACATGTATACCAAATTTGGTGCTTGTACCACCAAGTGAAAGATTATTTCAGTAATCTGCTGCACTAATATACCACACGGAGGAACGGGAGGGCGAGTCCATTTGTAAAGAGTTTTGAGATCCGTTGTTCGTCAGATATTTACCGCTTTTTTACCGGCGACGTCTATTGTATGTTATTCTTGGTATATTTAGACGATTTTGTGCTGTGTATGAAGGTTCTGGGGTAGTCAAAAGGGATAAGCGAGATATTTTGAAGCCTTTTCATTGCTAGGGGCATTTTTAAACTGGAACAAAAAAAAATCAGCTACTAGTAGCTAAAATAAAGTTCAAAGGACGGCACCGGTACTGAAAGGATCAAGAAGAGTCCTTTGAGTACAACAACAAATAAAACCTTCTTTGACGCAAAAAGTAAGCCTTAAGAATGGTGTTGTTTGGTCACTTAAAAAAAAGTAAAACTTATAATAATAAGAAACTTCACACATCATTAAACGAGACCAAGCAAACTCCAACCTTCTTGGAGCTAGGAACACAATAATGGAATCTCGCAAGAAACATGAAAGCACCAACATTCACAAAACACTCCTTCCAGAACCCATCTCAGTTTACAAGGCCAAGACGATTCACATATCTTTCTCATAGTACCAGCAACCACACACACACACACACTTCACACACACTTCACACACACACACACACACACACACACAACTACTACAAACGGGGCGGGTGCCCAACCCCGAAAAGGGTTGAAATAGGGAAGCTATCCCCCCGCCAAAGGCGGCTTTCTAGGGCCTTTCCTAGCTGATGCTGAGAGGATTGGGTTCTAGTCATGTGGTGATGGGCTGGTCTATTAGAGTGAGAACTGAGCAATCTCTGCCATACCCATAGCTTACTCTGACTGTTCCTTTTACTTATATATTTTCTAGATCTCAAGTGACGGCGTCTCTAACGTGGACTGACCTCCCAATCTACCAAGATTGGAAGCCAAAGTGTCACATTTTTCCCTTGCCCCTCAACTTTCTCTTCATAATTGCTGAGGGACACAGGGCCCTGGGTGGTGCTTTGGTTTCCCAGGCGTTTTCGCACCCTCCTCAGCTCCCTGCCATGGAGTGGCTTCGGTCACCCAGGCTTTATTGTGGTCGGCGGGGAGGGTTCTGTGGGGGCGCTCGGTTATGGCCTTGGCCTTGCTCAGGGCCTTGGGGCTGTTCGGCCAGGCAGCTTGGGGAACAACAACAACTACTACAAACGTAAGAGCGCACGCAGCTCCCCACAAACGCACACGCACGTAAAAATCGCCTATAAGTCCACGTCGAGACAGCGACCGTGAGCGTCTCGTAAGAAGAAGACGACCATGGATCAAAAGACGGTTCTATAGCCCAGAGAGACGGTCGGGGAAGAATCTTGTACCGGTACCGGGCTTACATTAAGGCAGTCAAAAGGGGGGGGAGTTTGTGGTGAAAGAGAGGGTGTTTAAAAGGTGAAGAAGCTTGGTGAGAGTGAGTGAGTGAGTGAGTGAGAGAGAGAGAGAGAGAGAGTGTGTGAGTGAGTGAGTGAGAGAGAGAGTGAGTGAGTGAGTGAGTGAGTGTGAGTGAGAGAGTGTGTGAGTGAGTGAGTGAGTGAGAGAGAGTGAGTGAGTGGGATGTGTGTGTGTGTATGTGCGTTTGTGTTTCTTTATTATGTAGAGAGAAACATAATATGTATGGGCATATCTACGCAAAGTAATTAATTATCAGACTAATTGAGAGCCACTGAAGGACTAAGCAACGTAGACAAAGAAAACTAATGAAAAATACAATAATAACAAGACGGGACAAAAATAGAACAAAAGTAGAAAGGCCACAGGAGAGAAGAGTGATAACTAGCTGTCAAAATAAAAATGAAGCAGTAATGAGAGGAACAATACAAAAAATGACAAAGGAATGACATAGAAGATATTAAGTAAACTAACCCAGAAAGGCAGGGAAGAGAGTGAAAGAGATAATACTAACAGGAGAGAGAGAGAGAGAGAGAGATATTGGGGGTGGAGCTGGGGGAGGAACACACGGTACATTTAAGAAAACGTGAACTCCTGTTGCCAGATGATCAAAGATTATCACTGTACCTACCACAACTACCACCATTGCAACAACCACAACTACCTCAAACGCAACAACCACAATTACCACTATACTCGGTTTATTTCCAGCTGATGGTAAATTGAATCCTTTAGCAGCTGATTTCTAGAAGCTTAATGTAAAAATGTAAAAAAAAAAAATCTTTGTCTCTGTATCATCTGGTTGGCAAGTTTTCATAATCAACAACATATTTCGCAAACAAATCTTCGTACTAGTTAAGTAATTAAGATGAAGATATGGCAATTTACCATCAGCTGGAATAAAATAGACTATAGTGATGGTACCGGTACCACAATTTCCATCTTTGCAACTTTCAGATACAATCAACGTCATTGTCATAACTATCACATACAGTAGGCCTACTACAAAATATCACCAAATGCACCTACCATAATTATTACCACAACTATATCTATCTGTGTCTCAACTACTACGATTATCACCACTATAACCACCCTTGCTACTGCAACCATCACCATTACCCATTTCACCACTACCAGTAGCACTACTACCACCTTCGCCATCACTAACATCGCCTTCACCATCACCACCATCGCTATCACCACAACCGCCACCACCATCAGTCAGTCATCACCACCACAACGAGTCATCACCACCACCGCCATCGCAATCACCACAACCGCTATCACCACCACCACCATTACGACCAGTCATCACTACCATCACAACTGCCATCACTACCAGTCATCACCACAATCGCCACCACCACCATTACGACCAGTCATCACTACCATCGGCTTCATAGCCTATGTCATCACAACCCCTGCCATCACTACCACCACCATCACCACGACATTCATCACTACCACTGCCATAACCATCAGTCATCACTACCACCGCCATCACCAACATCAACACCACTGTTTTCACTATCACAACCAGTCATCGCTTGTATTGCCATTACCACTACCGCCATCACCACCACCCTCATATACAGTACACCATTATCACCACCACTACCACCATCGTCAGGTACGTCATCACCACCACTACCATCATCACCACATCTAAACGAACACTATGCATCACTATATCTTACAATAACTCATAATTTAAAACCAACAATGCAATCACAAACTACGCTTTCACTACAAAATCATTACTCTCATAAATGTTCACCATTCATTATCATCACCCAAATCACCACCTCTGTAACCTCAACCCCCGTCTCCGTCACCACTACACACATTCTGACTCCCTCCCATATCACAGTCAACATTAATAGTCGTAATATCTCACCACTATCACCAGAAACAACATCATCACCACCACCGCAACCGCCAACGCATCACCAGACCACCTCCACACCACCGCCAATCCATCATCACCACCCCCACCACCGCATCACCAGACGACCACCACGCCACCGTATAATCACCACCATCATTATTACCAACACACCACCACCACCAACGCATCATCACCACCATCATTATTACCAACACACCAGCACCACCACCAACACATCAACACCACACCACCACCACCACCAACGCATCAACACCACCACCACCACCAGCTCCGCCTTTTGATAACGCAGCCACAATGCCTTCCATAAACTCTGGAGGATCCTTCTATCCGAGCAATTAAACCATGGTAATAGAATGCAGCTGAAGCAATATTTGAGCAAGCTTTTTTTTTTTTTTTTTTTTTTCTATATTCCAACTTACTTCCTCTCGGGCATAGGCTGAGAGCCTTAACATTCACCGCTTTACAATGAACAGTGAAGCCCGTGAGGTCTTGTTCCAGTCTAGGGAGTGAGACATGTGAAGCACGTCGAGTACAACGAGCACCTGCCATCTTGCCTTCACATGAGGCACGGTGCTCACTCATGGCCCGAAACGACCCCATCTCTGAAGCCACCTCATTCCCGTGCTTCACTGTCTAACCCCCTACACTCGGACTCTCACACTTACACACACACACAACGCCACCTGTTGAGCAGATAACTCACCAGGCATTGCACTCCTATAGCATATTTTGAATATGGGAATATTCATACAGTGCTATTTAATCAGGGAACAATGAGGGTATTTTATTGACGTGTCGGTGGGCTTGTGGTAATGCACTGATACTAGGTACAACACAAATTTCATCCCAATAATATCTTCCCATTGATACAACGGGATTTGAACTCGGGACCTTTGGATTACCAGGCCAGTGGCAAGACCACTCCACCAGGAGTCCTTGGTTGCAGTTATGGTAAAAATTCGCTGCAGTTAAGGATGGGCAAAACTCGGACCAGAATTATGAAGGTTATAAAGGTCTGGCATATTGCATAGCGCAGCAGCAGCCCTTCCCTCGCCGCTGTGGCCTCAAGCTAGCCCACCCCAGACCTCTTTTGGGGGCAGGGGAGGGCTGAGGGAGGAGTGTAAGAGGAGAGAGGGGGCTGGGGGAGGAGGGAGGGGGCTAATGGGGGAGTGCAAGAAGAGGGAGGGTGCTAGTGAGGGTAGTGCAAGAGGAGGGAGGGGGTTGGGGAGGGCTGGGGGAGGAGGGAGAGGGCTAGTGGGGGAGTGCAAGAGGAGGAAGGGGCTAGTGGGGCGAGTGCAAGAGGAGGAAGGGGGCTAGTGGGGGAGTGTAAGAGAATTGATGGAGCAGAGAAAAAGTTTACGGAAGAGGGAGAGGATTGGTGGAGTAAGTATGAGCCTATGAGGGCTGGAAGAGTAAGTAGGAGGGCTGGGGGAGTAAGTGGGAGGGCTGGAGGAGTAATTAGGAGGGCTGGAGGAGTAATTAGGAGGGCTGGGGGAGTAAGTGGGAGGGCTGGGGGAGTAAGTGGGAGGGCTGGAGGAGTAATTAGGAGGGCTGGGGGAGTAAGTGAAAGGGCTGGAGGAGTAATTAGGAGGGCTGAAGGAGTAAGTAGGAGGGCTGAAGGAGTAAGTAGGAGGGCTGGGGTAGTAAGTGAGAGGGCTGGAGGAGTAATTAGGAGGGCTGGAGGAGTAATTAGGAGGGCTGGAGAAGTAATTAGGAGGGCTGGGGGAGTAAGTAGGAGGGCTGGAAGAGTAATTAGGAGGGCTGGGGTAGTAAGTGAGAGGGCTGGAGGAGTAATTAGGAGGGCTGGAGGAGTAATTAGGAGGGCTGGAGGAGTAATTAGGAGGGCTGGAGGAGTAATTAGGAGGGCTGGGGAAGTAAGTGAGAGGGCTGGGGGAGGAGGGTAATAGTTAAGGGGAGGTTTTTAGTTTGTAAGAGATGATTGTGGGAGTAAGGGAGATGATTGTGGGAGTAAGGGAGATGACTGAAGTAAGGGAGATGATTGTGAAGTAAGGGAGATGATTGTGAAGTAAGGGAGATGATTGTGGGAGTAAGGGAGATGATTGTGGGAGTAAGGGAGATGATTGTGAAGTAAGGGAGATGATTGTGAAGTAAGGGAGATGATTGTGAAGTAAGGGAGATGATTGTGAAGTAAGGGAGATGATTGTGGGAGTTAGGGAGATGATTGTGGGAGTTAGGGAGATGATTATGGGAGTAAGGGAGATGATTGTGAAGTAAGGGAGATGATTATGAAGTAAGGGAGATGATTGTGAAGTAAGGGAGATGATTGTGGGAGTAAGGGAGATGATTGTGAAGTAAGGGAGATGATTGTGAAGTAAGGGAGATGTTTGTGAAGTAAGGGAGATGATTGTGAAGTAAGGGAGATGATTGTGGAGTAAGGTAGGTGATTGTGAACTTAGTAAGGGAGATGATTGTGGGAGTAAGAGAGATGATTGTGGGAGTAAGAGAGATGATTGTGGGAGTAAGGGAGATGATTGTGGGAGTAAGGGAGATGATTGTGAGAGTAAGAGAGATGATTGTGGGAGTAAGAGAGATGATTGTGGGAGTAAGGAAGATGATTGTGGGAGTAAGGGAGATGATTGTGGGAGTAAGGGAGATGATTGTGGGAGTAAGGGAGATGATTGTGGGAGTAAGAGAGATGATTGTGGGAGTAAGGGAGATGATTGTGGGAGTAAGAAAGATGATTGTGGGAGTAAGAAAGATGATTGTGGGAGTAAGGGAGATGATTGTGGGAGTAAGGGAGATGATTGTGGGAGTAAGGGAGATGATTGTGGGAGTAAGGGAGATGATTGTGGTAGTAAGAGAGATGATTGTGGGAGTAAGGGAGATGATTGTGGGAGTAAGAGAGATGATTGTGGGAGTAAGGGAGATGATTGTGGGAGTAAGAGAGATGATTGTGGGAGTAAGGGAGATGATTGTGGGAGTAAGAGAGATGATTGTGGGAGTAAGGGAGATGATTGTGGGAGTAAGGGAGATGATTGTGGGAGTCAGAGATGATTGTGGGAGTAAGGGAGATGTTTGTGGGAGTAAGGGAGATGATTGTGGGAGTAAGGGAGATGATTGTGGGAGTAAGGGAGATGATTGTGGGAGTAAGGGAGATGTTTGTGGGAGTAAGGGAGATGATTGTGGGAGTAAGAGAGATGATTGTGGGAGTAAGGGAGATGATTGTGGGAGTAAGAGAGATGATTGTGGGAGTAAGGGAGATGTTTGTGGGAGTAAGGGAGATGATTGTGGGAGTAAGGGAGATGATTGTGGGAGTAAGGGAGATGATTGTGGGAGTAAGGGAGATGTTTGTGGGAGTAAGGGAGATGATTGTGGAGGAAAGTCGAAGTCTGGAGAATGAGAAGAGGAGAGGATAAAATGTGCAGGCGAAGAGTCGAGTTCTGCTTAACTGTGTGGGTGGTGAAGAGGAGACGGCGAGAGAAGGAGGGAGAGGGCTACAAGAGATGGGATAGGGCTGGAAAAAGGGGAGGGGGAGGGGGATGGGGAGATGGAGAGCGGAGAGCGGAGGGCGGAGAGGGCTGCAGGAGAGGAGAGAGGGCTACAGGAGGGGATGGGAGAGAGCTGGTAGAGGAGGGAGAGGGCTAAAAGGGGGGAGGGGAGAGGGCTGCAGAAGGTGGAGGAGAGAGAGGGCTGGGGAGAGAAGAGTGCTGAAGAATGAGGAGGAGAGAGCTGGGGGAAGAGGAGGGAGACGGCTGGAGCAAGAGGGAGATAGGAGAGAGCTGCGGGCAAGAGGACGAAGTAAAAATAAGAGAAAGTGTGTAGAGAGAGAGAGAGCTGCGTTTAAATGTGTGGGTGGAGAAGGAATGTGAGAGAGAGAGAGAGAGAGTGAGAGAGAGAGAGAGTGAGAGTGAGAGAGAGAGAGAGAGTGCGCGCGGCATTCAGCGGTGGGTTGTAAACAGCCATAAGATAAAGAACAATTAATACATAACTGGGCTTGAGAGAATATGGGGAAGGCTAAGAAAGGAGAAATGGGCTAGACATTAATTTGTTTATGTATGTGGAGGGAGATGAAGCAGTGTGGAATGTTACGTGGAAAGGAGTGATGTAAAGGCTGAGGAAAGGGCTACATGAGGCTAGGGTAAAGGCTAAATAGGTAACTAGATAAAGAAGAATTAATTGAAAATAATAGAAAAAAGAAGAACGGGGAGAGTTCTGCTAAATATACCTGCAGTTGTGTCGGGCAAGGAAACAAATAATACTATATGTTATCAGAGTTAATCACCTATTGCAATTTATCAAATAACAACATAATGCAACATAATCATAATGCAAGGAGAGATGAGGAAAGATAGGCCAGACGCGAGTGCAAGCTACTAACAAATGTTAAAGTTATATATTTCTGATAAAACAGTACGTAAAATAAGCTAAACCAAGAAGAAAGTGAGGAGAGATATTGGTTCACAATTTTCGTAGCTTTTAATTTATACTATAACTGAATAGCAAAATGGGAAACACGCAAGTAGCGAAGCAAATGAGAGTGGTCGTCGAGATGGGGCAAGGAAGAAGAAAATGATACCTCGATTTGAAGACTAAAGAGAGTCTTTGCCAAGGGGGTAAGAGAGCAAGATGGAGGAAAGAGAGATAGATAGAGAGAGTGTGTGTGTGTGTGTGTGTGTGTCGTGGAATATGCCAACAATAATTTCAACGAGCGATGATTGTGTTGAATATGCCTAATGACCGAGAGAAATAATGGAAAGACGGACAAAGGAAATAAAAGAAGAAACAGCTAGACTATTAGTAAAGAAGGAATGAAGGATAGAGGGATAAAAGTTAGTTAGAAGGTAGAGAGAGAGCAATAGTTAGTGGAATATATAGTTAACTCCTATATCGGCCATTTTTTGTTTTGCTAATTATACTCTAAACATATTTAAGCTATTGTGTGCAGTTTAAGAAGGATCTGTGGTAGTACAATGGGTTACATGAGATAGTTCGAAGCCTGGTAATTGATGGAGGCCGTTTTTAAACTGAATAAAATCTTATAATAGTAGCCAGAATAAAGTTAAAAGGGCGACATCGGTACTGAAAGGGTTTAAGGCGTTGTAGATAAAATAAATGAATAAAATAATAAGAAAAATAATATAAAAAAAGACACATACGGGCATACATATAGGCTACGTACAAACATAAATATTTGCAAACAGAAAGGTAGACAGGCGACGCGAAGGACGCACACATAATATACTGTATACACACACAGACTGCCAGACATACATACAGACAAACCGACACACACACACACACACACGGGAGAGAGGGATCGGGGGGGGGGGGGGGGGGTACAAGGCTGGCAAGTAACTAGCATCTTCATCACCTATGTAGCGTATAAGACCCGGCATGAGGAGAGAGAACAAAATACTGCAGTATCCGGAGAGAGAGAGAGAGACAGGAGAGAGAGACAGGAGAGAGAGAAAAGAGAAAGAGGAAAGAAAGAATGAGAGAGAGAAAGAGAGAGAGAGTACAAAGGAGTACAAAGGAAATCAAGCAACAACAGATCTAGTGACCCTTCTAGGTTGCTTGTCCTCCAAAACACTGAGGATCAAGTGTCCAAACAGTGGTTTAGAGTGGGTAAGGGAACATTGGAAAGGGAATTACTGCCCTGGAACTAATGTCCGTGGCAGGATTAGGAAGTTAGTAGGGGACAGATGGGTTAGTAACTGAGGGGGGGATAAAATAAAGTTATTCATTTACAAACGCAGTCAGTCGCGGGTTTGAAGCGAGATATTTGTCTAGGCGGAGTTTAAATGAATCAACGGTGATGCAGTCTATAACGTTTCGGGGAAGCCCATTCCACAAGTTGACAACTCGATTGAAGAAGAAATTCTTAGATTCGTGCGAGTTAAAAGATTTACCAATAATTTTGCAACCGTTTCCCCGCGTGTAATTAGATTGGTCGATAGTGAAGTACTTACTACAGTTCATATTGTCGATGCCTTTGATGATTTTGAACACTTGAATTAAGTCACCTCTTAATCTGCGCTGGGTTAAAGGAAATAGATTTAATTCTCTAAGACGCTCTTCGTATGGTTTGTTCTTTAGGCTAGGTATCATTTTGGTAACTCTACGTTGAACTCGTTCAAGCTTGTTTATATCTTTTTGGTAATAAGGGCACCAGGATTGAACGCAGTATTCCAGAAGAGGGCGGACTAAGGAATTGTAAAGGGTTAGGATAACTTCTTTGGATTTATGCTCATATGACCTGCCTATAAAGCCAATTATTTTGTTTGCCTTCTTAACAACTTCTGAACATTGTTGACTCGGTTTTAGGTTACTCGATATTGTTACTCCCAGATCGGTTTCTCTGTTTACATTCTTAAGCTGAGTGCCATTCATCGAATAGTTTGCATTCTCATTTAGGTATCCGACATGTAGTACTTTACATTTATCCGCATTGAAACTCATTTGCCAAATTTGGGCCCAACATGACAATTTATCTAGATTGTGTTGCATATCGTCAACTTGTTCTTTTGAGAGTACGCTATTTGCAATTTTTGAGATTGTACAGGTGAGGCCCTCATCTATATCGTTGATGTAAATTAGAAAGAGAATTGGTCCTAGTACCGATCCCTGGGGTACCCCGCTACTTACATTGGTCCATTTAGATGCCTTACCGTTTATGACTACCCTTTGCTTTCTGTTGCTGAGCCAATTTTCTATCCATTTCAACACACCGTCTTGTATTCCATGCGCTTTTAGTTTTAGCAGTAAACGTTTGTGGGGAACTTTGTCAAAGGCCTTTTGAAAATCAAGGTATATAATATCTACAGCTTTACTCTCATCGTAGAGGTTGAGGATATCGTGGAAGAAGTCTAAGAGGTTTGTTAAACAGGAACGTTTTTTACGAAAGCCGTGTTGAGTATCTTTAAGTATGTTATTTTCCTCTAAGTGATTTACGAGTCTGTCTCGTATGACCGTTTCTAGCATTTTACATACAACTGAGGTTAAGCTAATTGGACGATAGTTACTGGGTAGGGATTTGCTGCCTTTTTTTAATATCGGTGTTACGTTGGCTAGCTTCCACTGGTCAGGCATAGTTCCAGACTGCAAGGATTTATTGAATAGTAATGTCAGTGGTTTGGAGAGCTTATCCTTAGCTTCCTTTAGAACTCTAGGCGAGATTGTATCAGGTCCTGGCGTTTTATTTACCTTGAGTTTATCTAAACAATTCAATACTTCTCTCTCTGTAACGGTGATATTGCTTAGAACATCTGAATTATCAATCTGAATCGGCGATGGTGTAGGGATATCACTGAGGTCTTCTGTTGTAAAAACTGATGCAAAGAAGGTATTGAGGGGATTACTCATTTGTACTTCGTCTTTGGTGTATTCTCCATTTTCATCGACTAACGGTCCAACAGTTGAAGTAACTACTTTTTTCTTTCTGATATAACTATAGAATTCTTTCGGGTTTGTTTTACTTTGATTCGCAATATGTAACTCTAAGGTCTTTTTACTTTGCTTAATTAACTTTTTGGCTTTGCGTCGTAGCTCTACAAATTTCACCCGTTCTTCGTCATTTTGTGAGGATTTTAATCTATCATTAGCAAATTTTTTAGCAAGCAGGCAGTTTGAAATATCTTTATTCCACCATTTGGGCTTATTATTATGGCCTGGACGCCGTATTTTCGATGGTATGCAGTCTTGCACTGCTTTTAGGTAAGTGGTTTCGAATAACTTCCAAGATGTATTTATGTCGTTATTGTTAATTAAAAAGCTCCAGTCAGTTTCTTTAAACATAGCTCTAAGTTTATGGAAGTTTGCTTTCTTGAAATTAGGGATTTTTCGATGCTACTATTTGGTTCGTTACTAGTAAACTTTAAAGTGAAAGTTATCGTACGATGGTCGCTGTTACTGAATTCATCACCAACATTCAAATTCTCTATCAATTCTTCTTTTGTTGCAAGTACAATGTCAAGAACGTTATTACCACGGGTCGGCGTTCGAACAAATTGATAAAGCGAACTCTCTTGCAAGTTCGTATACAAGTCATGTCCGGAGTGTGAAGTAAGAGGATCGCCCCACTTGGTCACAGGTAAATTAAAGTCGCCAAAAATTACGGTATCTTGTGAGTTACTTACATCTGCAATTTGTTCGTAAATTTCTCGGTCAGTTTGCACTGATTGAGCTGGAGGTCTGTATATTAACGCAAGTATTATTTTTGTACCTTTATTATTCTTTATTAGCACAAAAGATGTGTCGACGTTCACAATTTGAGGTTTAGACACGAGGGTCGGATTAAGACTTTCTTTGATATAAAATAAAACGCCACCTCCATTTTTATTTATTCGGCTGTTCTCAAACATTACATAACCGGGAAGTGAATACTCTGCTAAAAAGTCTCTATCTTCTGTATTGAGCCAAGATTCTGTTATGCCAATCACATCATAATTTTCTGTAAACACTAGTTCCTCTAAATCTGAAAATTTATTGCGTATGCTACGAGCGTTTGCATAGAAAACCTTTAAAGTTGCGGTTTTAGAACTCACAGAATATTCTTTCATCGAATTTTTGGTTCTGGTCGGATCTACATTTACATTCATGGCTGTCCTCGGTCCTCAGTCGTTATCCCTGGCGGTTTTGAATTTGGGTCGTGTTGGTGGAGCTTTATCCAAATTCGCGGTTCTTGACGGATTAGTATTTAATTCCTTTGTAGGTTGCCGTCCTCGCTGTCTTCGGTCCTCCTTCCTGGTTGTCCTGTGCTGAGTCGATTTCTTCTCCGAAAATCCTTCACCGCATCGCTGAGAAGACGCCCAAAACGTGCTGCTCCCACCTGGTTCAGATGAACTCCATCGTCCGAAAACAAATAGTCATCGTAGTAGAAATTGTCCCAGGTGTCGACGAATCCCACGTTCTCCTTCCTGCAGAGGTTTGCTAGACAACGATTTGTGCTGGTGGCTATGTTGTAAAATCGGCTCTCTACACCGAGACGGGGGACGATTCCTGAGACGATGATCCTTGATGACTTCTCCTTAAACGACTTGATCAGCTGCTGGTACTTTAAAAGCAAATCTTCCGACCGGGTTCGCTGTACATCGTTGGATCCAACGTGGATGACGTACATTGTATTAGCAGGGGCCAGCTTTGATACTTCGTCAACTGCTGCAACTACGTCGTCCACACCACCACCAGGGATACAAAAATGCTTGCTGGTCTTAGGTGCGCAAAACTCTGTGAGAGAGAGAGAGAGAGAGAGAGAGAGAAGCATTGGAATAATACAGTAGATATTGATATAAATCTATCTATTAATGCCAGACGCCTTACACCCTTTCATGAGGGTGAACATACACAAAACGCTGCCAAGCGGAATGGACCGCAAGGTCTCCCAGATACTAACTATTCCTTGTAACTCCTTGCAACTCTCCCTCCTCCACCACCACTAACTATACCTTGTAACTCTCCCCCCCCCACCCTCCCTCCCTCCTCCTCCACCAGTTACCAAAATGATACCTAGCCTAAAGCACAAACCATACGAAGAGCGTCTTAGAGAATTAAATCTATTTCCTTTACCCCAGCGCAGATTAAGAGGTGACTTAATTCAAGTGTTCAAAATCATCAAAGGCATCGACAATATGAACTGTAGTAAGTACTTCACTATCGACCAATCTAATTACACGCGGGGAAACGGTTGCAAAATTATTGGTAAATCTTTTAACTCACACGAATCTAAGAATTTCTTCTTCAATCGAGTTGTCAACTTGTGGAATGAGCTTCCCCGAGACGTTATAGACTGCAGCACCGTTGATTCATTTAAATTCCGCCTAGACAAATATCTCGCATCAAACCCGCGACTGACTGCGTTTATAAATGAATAACTTTATTTTATCCTCCCCTCAGTTACTAACCCATATGTCCCCTACTAACTCCCTAGTCCTGCCACGGAGATTAGTTCCAGGCAGTAGTTCCCTTTCCAATGTTCCCTTACCCACTCTAAACCACTGTTTGGACACTTGATCCTCAGTGTTTTGGAGGACAAGCAGCCTAGAAGGGTCACTAGATCTGTTGTTGCTTGATTTCCTTTGTACTCCTTTGTACTTTGTACCACTAACTATTCCTTGTAACTCTCCCTCCCTCCTCCACCACTAACTATTCTTTGTAACTCTCCCTCCTCCACCACTAACTATTCCTTGTAACTCTCCCTCCCTCCCTCCTCCTCCACCACTAAGTATTCCTTGTAACTCTCCCTCCCTCCTCCACCACCACTCTCCTTTGATACATTGCCGGGTGTATGAATGCCAATCGTGCCTCTGTGATCGGCGGGGATGAGGCGCACGGTAAAGGAGGCAAAAATATATAAAAACATGAAGCCTCCAGGGAATGTTACCGCCTCTCGTGTTCACTCGCGGTATCTTGTGTATTTGTTTGTTAGTTTGTTGGTTTCTCTTTCATTCTCTCATCTCTCTCTCTCTCTCTCCATTGAGGGGGTATTAGTAGCTTTTTATGGACCCCCTTCTACCTCATGTTTAACATAATAGTTTTTGAGATTTAAAGACGTTCGTTCCATTAGTTTGGCGATTTTGTAACCTTTCGCCCCATTTATTTGGCAATATTAAGACCTTTCGTGCCATTTAGGTGTCGATTTCTTGTCTGGCGAGCGATAGCGAGCCTGTAACTTTGGATGGAATCGGCCTTTGGCTGGGGCATGTTTCTATCGAAAAATTTACAAATACATCTTGAAAGGGGGTCTAGGTGGTGTTTTATAATACAAATACATCTTGAAAGGGGGTCTAGGTGGTGTTTTATAATACAAATACATCTTGAAAGGGGGTCTAGGTGGTGTTTTATAATACAAATACATCTTGAAAGGGGGTCTAGGTGGTGTTTTATAATACAAATACATCTTGAAAGGGGGTCTAGGTGGTGTTTTATAATACAAATACATCTTGAAAGGGGGTCTAGGTGGTGTTTTATAATACAAATACATCTTGAAAGGGGGTCTAGGTGGTGTTTTATAATACAAATACATCTTGAAAGGGGGTCTAGGTGGTGTTTTATAATACAAATACATCTTGAAAGGGGGTCTAGGTGGTGTTTTATAATACAAATACATCTTGAAAGGGGGTCTAGGTGGTGTTTTATAATACAAATACATCTTGAAAGGGGGTCTAGGTGGTGTTTTATAATACAAATACATCTTGAAAGGGGGTCTGGGTGGTGTTTTTTAAGCTTGATGGAGGTCTAGTGAAGGATAAAAAATTATATATTTTTATATATAGGCCAAAAAACAAGCACTACCCCCTAAACGAAAAAGGTTTCTTGTGGCTCTGAATTAGTACTCACCACCAGGACCTCTTCATAAACTGGTAACAGGGTCTCCGATGATCATACCTGGAAAATAGAAACACAAAAATGAGATCAACTTGACTATAATATATTACTGGACAATATAACCAAAACAAAAGAGGCTGTCAAACCGGAGCCATTTTGTTTGAAGACTTGAATGAATATGAGGAGGAATACAAGACAATATGAGGAGGAATACAAGAAAATATGAGGAGGAATACAAGACAATATGAGGAGGAATACAAGACAATATGAGGAGGAATACAAGAAAATATGAGGAGGAATACAAGACAATATGAAGAGGAATACAAGACAATATGAGGAGGAATACAAGACAATATGAGGAGGAATACAAGACAATATGAGGAGGAATACAAGACAATATGAGGAGGAATACAAGAAAATATGAGGAGGAATACAAGACAATATGAGGAGGAATACAAGACAATATGAGGAGGAATACAAGACAATATGAGGAGGAATACAAGACAATATGAAGAGGAATACAAGACAATATGAGGAGGAATACAAGACAATATGAGGAGGAATACAAGACAATATGAGGAGGAATACAAGACAATATGAGGAGGAATACAAGACAATATGAGGAGGAATACAAGACAATTAACATGAACTAGCATTGTTTTGGTCATGTTATCATTCCCAAAGACATCATTTGAACTATAAACCATAAATTCTATCTTTACATATACGATAATCTATCTATCTATCTATTGCCCGACGCCGTGATCCCCGAAGGGGTGGCCACGAACGAACCGCCCCCATGCACCTCTGTCCCCAGTCAGTCGACGCCCCTCCTCCCAACCAGCACCGCCTTCGTTCATGTAGTTCCTCACTCCATCCTTCCACCTCATATTCGGTCTACCTCTCCCCCTCTGTCCCTCCACCTCGCTCTCGTACACCCTCTTAGTCATTCTCTCGCTTTCCATACGTTCCATATGGCCGAACCATCTCAAGTTGTTCCTTTTCACACTTTCCAGCACATCTACCTCCACACCACACCTCCTTCTTACTTCCTCATTAGTCTGTCTATCCCTCCATGTAACTCCGCACGCACTCCTTAAGTAATTCATTTCCACTGCTCTCACTCTTGGTCTGAGTCTCTCAACCAACGTCCATGCTTCGCTTCCGTAAGTCAGTGTCGGGATTACCACACTGTCATGCAAGGACTTCTTCACTTCCATACTGACCACCCTATTTCTTGTTACTGCTTTTAGCGTTCCTACAACCCTCTTCCCCTGTTGTACCCTCTCCCGCACCTCTTCATCCATAGTCCCATCTTTACTCAACACACTGCCCAGATACTTAAAAGAGTTGACGATCTCCATAGCCTGACCGTTCAGCTTCACCTCACACTCTGTGACTTCACCCCTTTCGAAGACCATAACCTTGCTCTTCCCCGTATTTACCTTCAAATTCCGTTTTTCGCACACTGTTCCAAACTCATTTACCAGACCCTGCAACTCCCATTCATTATCACTCATCAGAACTGTATCATCCGCAAACAGCAGTATAGGTAGCTTCCACTCAATTCCCTCCCTTTTCAGCGATACACCAACATCCACTGCTCTTGATAGTATTTCTTTCATAACTCCATCCATATATACAGTAAACAACCACGGGGACATCACACACCCCTGTTTCAAACCAACATTCAGGTCAAAGAACTCGCTCTGCTCACTCTCCACACGTACTGCCGCCTTTGCACCCTCATACATGCTCTTCACTGCTTTCAGCAACTTGCCCTCTACTCCGTATATTCTAAGTACTTTCCACAAACCTTCTCTATCCACTCTGTCATAGGCCTTCTCCAAGTCCATAAAGGCAACATACACCTTTTGTTTCTTCTCCAGATACTTCTCCACAACACAATTCAGGGTAAAAATCTGATCTACACATCCTCTTCCCTTCCTAAAACCTCCCTGCTCGTCGCCTATCCATTTCTCCGTTCTCACTCTCACTCTCTCAATCACTACCCTACTGTATACCTTCCCTACTACGCTTAGAAGACATATTCCTCGGTGGTTACCACACACTCCTCTTTCCCCTTTGCCCTTATATAGGGGGACTATTATGCCAGTCTTCCAGTCATCGGGTGCACTCCCCTTCTCCCATGCTAGTTTGCACATTTTCCATACCCATTCTATCACTATCTCACCACCATACCTCAACATTTCCCCACACACTCCATCTGTTCCTGGTGCTTTCCCCAACTTCACTCTTTTCATGGCTTCCCACACTTCTGACCTCCTGATCCCCACCTCCTCCTCCACTACTTCTCTTCTTCTCCCTCCCATACCATATCCAGCTATGTTTGCTGGCTCTTCATTCCTTTCATTTAGCAACTCACTGAAGTACTCCCTCCATCTTTCGACTCTCTCTTGCTTCTCGGCTAGCATTCTCCCATTCTTATCTTTCACACCCTTACTGTTTCCCTTGCTACCTTCCCTAACTTTCTTGACTTCTTTCCAGAACAGTTTCTTACTCTCCCTCCATTTTACACTCAGATTCCTTCCAAATTCCTCATCTACTCTTCTCTTACTTTCCTTCACTACTCTCTTCACCACCCTCTTACTCTCCACGTACCTCGCTCGTTTCTGTCTCTCGGAATCTTCATTCCCTCTACTACCCAACCACTCTCTATATACTTTCTTCTTTTCTTCCACAGCTATTCTTACCTCTTCTGTCCACCATGCTGTACCTTTCACTCCCCTCCCTCTTCTCCTCACTCCACACACCTCCTCACATGCTGCACAGATCTCATCCTTAAACACCTTGCTCATCTCCTCCACTTCCTCCATAACTTCCAGGTCGAACCCACCTAGTCGTCTTTCCACTGCTCTCCTGTACTCCTCCCTGACTTCCTCCTCCTGCAATCTCTCCACCCTCCTCACCATTCCACCCTCCTCTCGCCTCCCTCCCGCTCTCCTCACCCACTTCTTTTGTATCCTAACCTTAGCTACCACTACATAATGATCAGACAGACCCCCTCCAATACCCCTATACACCCTAGCATCCATCACAGATTTCTTCATTCGTTCATCCACACATACATAATCAATCAATGACTTTCGTTCCACCACTGTCTTATCCTTCATCGTCAACATCCGTTGCCACGTGTACCTGTGGATCATTCTGTGTCGGAAGAAGGTGTGGGCTATCCACAGCCTCCTCCCCACACATACGTCCACAAGTTCACTACCATTCCCATTCACCTCTGATGGTACCCCCCACCCTCCCACCACTCCCTCAACTTTCCTATCACCCACCTTACCATTCATATCCCCAATCAGAAATATTCTTTCGTTCTTGTCAAACTTCTCCAGGCACGCCTCCACATTCATCCAGAACTCCTCTTTCTTTCTTTCAAGTATATCCTCTGTCGGGGCATACACGCATACAATCACCCACGTTTGTATTCCTACTTTCATTCTCACCCACACAATCCTTGAACCCACAGACCCATACTCTCTTACACATTCCTTCCATTTGCTACTTACAAACAAACATGCACCTTCTCTCGCTGTTCCTTCACTCACTCCAGCACACACACCCATTCCACACTCCCACTCTCTCACATCTGAACCTTTCCATTTGGTCTCTGTCATTCCACATACATCCAGCCTGGCATTCACTAACACTTCCAGAATCTCTCTCTTTTGTGCCATCATTCATGCCACTAACATTCCACGTAGCCATTCTCAGAATGTCCGAAGGCATGTCCTTAGTCGGTCGTGGTTCGTCAACGTTGGTTCCGTCCGCATCCGAGGCTGTTCGTTCGTTTTTCTTTGCTTAGATATTTTTCCCGGGTGGGGGTCGCAAGCCCACCGACCCAACCTCTTTAGTAAAAAAATATATATATATATAAATATATATATATATATATATATATATATATATATATATATATATGAAATGCTAGGTTTTACCAGGGTTAAATAGGAATGGGAATTATCCCCAGGCTACCTTTTAGGATCAACCTTTCCTGGTACCTGGCACAGGGTACGAACCTCTGAAGGGAATTTAACCCCCCTAAAAACCCACAGGTTTTGAGATGCCTTGGGTGGGGTTCGAACCCTGGTTAGTGACGCACCACCATCATCACCAGGCCCGCGCGCTAACCCACTGTACTACCACGGACGTACAAAAGTATAGCAACCTTAGTCCGATTTTTAAGAACCACGGTGATAGTCTCTCGAGATGAGTTTATTGGACTTACCATCTACGACTATTTTACGCTATACCTGACGTCAACTCGGGTTAGTATTATTGTGGGTGCGGGACATTTTCAAGGGCATTACACCACATTCCTTTTTAGTTAGGCTAGTCCCTAGCCTCGTAAAGTCGTAGGGTATCGTAGCCTTTTTGCCTTAGCTATCTCAATATGGTTTTTAGGGTTCGCGTGACGGGTGCTCCACGTAGCTACCTGGTCACGTTCCTTAGCTGCCACCAATGAAATGCTAGGTTTTACCAGGGTTAAATAGGAATGGGAATTATCCCCAGGCTACCTTTTAGGATCAACCTTTCCTGGTACCTGGTGCGGGGTACGAACCTCTGAAGGGAATTTAACCCCCCTAAAAACCCACAGGTTTTGAGATGCCTTGGGTGGGGTTCGAACCCTGGTTAGTGACGCACCACCATCACCACCAGGCCCGCGCGCTAACCCACTGTACTACCACGGACGTACAAAAGTATAGCAACCTTAGTCCGATTTTTAAGAACCACGGTGATAGTCTCTCGAGATGAGTTTATTGGACTTACCATCTACGACTATTTTACGCTATACCTGACGTCAACTCGGGTTAGTATTATTGTGGGTGCGGGACATTTTCGAGGGCATTACAATATATATATATATATATATATATATATATATATATATATATATATGTATGAACACATTATATACCCTTTTTGTTATGCTGGACAAAAACATGTAGGCTGTGCGGATTCACTCAACGGGAAAAAAGATATTCAATATACATAATTATACAATACAAGATCAACTGTGGGGTATATATGCCTGAGTATATACATACATACAAAGACAGTTTTTCTATACACATATGCTAATTATACGTCTCTAATAGAGAAATCAACACTCGGAAAGAAGTAGTACAAATAATAAACAATCATAAATAACTGCCTTGATGGTGTAATGGTTAGAGTGTTTAATAAAATCTGTATGTGGTAACACAGGTTCGAATCCCAGTGGACACATGCTTGCTTTCATTAATTTCTTTGGGATAATTGTTTGGTGTTGGAGTGAAATTAATAACAATAGAATATAGGCCTACACAGTGGCGGATTTAAGGGTGTATTGGGCCCAGGGCTGTGAGATGGACTGGGCCCCCCTGACCCTCACCCTGCCTCCACTGATCCCCTTGGATCAGTGGAGGCACAAACACTAAAAAAACAGATTAATTTGATCCTTTACAATCAGGAAAGTTGACAATAATTCAGCCTGTTATATTAATTAGCATGGATGATTTTATCAAAAGATAACAAAACAAAATCTTAATTTAGCCTTAACAAAAAGTGTTCATTCATTGGAATAATGCTACAGCCTACAATGCTCTACATGACGAACAGACTGCAGGGAAAAAAGTAGGCTAAATGTACACTGGATGACTGGGCCATTGGAACTGTGTAGACAAAAAAGAATCTGGCTAAATTTTTAAATTGTAGATAATAAACTAAACCTGCTCTTTATAGAGTTGTCTAGCCTGTTGTCTAGCCTGCCTCAAGTCTAACTCAAACGATCCGAATTATGAAAAGGTCAGGCAGCAGCCGCCTAGGCTAGGCCTATCCTCTAAATATAGTTTATCTACGAAATAAAATTGATTGATTGATTGATTGAAATATGCTACATGATCCCAAGATAATTATACAAATTAATATGAATATAAAATATACATATATCCCAATTTTGTTTTCATTTTTGCCAGACTTCACACACTCAATAATCTCAATTTATATTTCCGATCTGCTCATATTTGTAACATTTATTGTCAATATGTCTGATGTTTAGCCTACTTTTGATCACGATAGGCTTCAATGCATCACAGATATATCATATATTTCACAAACATATATTATCTCAACCTACCTTAATAAATATCATGAAGCCAGGAGAACTTAATAGTTGTACAAAATTCAATATAGCCTGGCCAAAAACAATAAGAGGTGGTACTGGCACGAAGCACTAGCCTGTTAGCTGATATGATCACCAACGTTGGCGGTGGCGACGTGACTAAAAATATTTACCTTAAAGTTGATGAGAAAATAAAGATTTCACCTAATAAAGATTGTGTTCGTTTTGGTATTAACGTAAAACGGCATAAATATTTGTATAGACATTAACATAATAGCATTGACAAAGGAATAAGAGGGTAATGTCAAAACGTTTGCTGACCATTCTCAGATTTTGACGATATAATAGAAAACCACTTTCAAGGGGCAACTTACCCTGAGGTTAAAAAAAAATCTCAATATTCATGGGCCCCTCCTGAGTCTTGGGCCCAGGGCTACCGCCCCTAAAGCCCCTTAATCCGCCACTGGGCCGCCTAAATGTACAAAATAGGACTGGAACTATCTGTTAGTGTGCTACCTCAGACTCTCAATTCCTTTAGAAACAAATATATATAAATACTAATACAATAGCTAAATAATATTGTTTGTTCACAGGAAAACATTCATAGTTACTGGCCAGTGAATGTTAAGTTTAGTCTGCCCGTAAACTTAGGTTAGTGAAAATTGAATGTTCGTTTTCTATGAAATCGCGTATGGTTTTCTATGGCGCTGTGTCGGTGTAGCTACGGCAAAAATCACAAATCACGAATAGCGTGAAAGACAGTGTGTTGGGAAATGTAAAGTTAGTTCTGAACTTCTTATATAAGTTACTTTTTATCATGTTGATCATAGAAGATACAATTATAATGGTCTGTATTTAATAGGAGAAATCAAGGATAAGATGTGTGTCTTACTTCCCAAGTAAAAAAATGGACTTGCAGCAGGAAGTCCCTTCTTACTTCTCGAAAAGCGAGAAAAGAATTACTCTTAAGTATTTGTTAGTGATATTACGAGGCTTGGGGGAAGACTCAAATATTCTCTAACTGATGGGGACTTTAGGGAAGACATAAGTATGTTCGCTTTGACTGGATAGTCTTAATTGGTTGCTATGGAAAGTCTCGGACTGCTTTCTTTAAAATATTACGACCGGCACTACGAAATAAACAAGGGCACTTAATAATGGACTAGATGATAGGCTATATCTGCAACAACGGCCATTTGTTATATCTATTACAACGGTACGCTAATTCCAAACCCTCGAACTATTACGCCGGTGAACAAAAACACTTAAACCCTCCAGAGTTAATCTACTGGATAACAGGGTATCAATTAACTGGGTTTTAGTGCACTTCTACAAAGGCTTTCCGATGACGGCAAAGCCAACTCACAACAGGAGTACTTACGATATGAAAATGCTCTAAAGTAATAACAATGCTTGAATAAACTATATAAGATTTAATAAAGGAATAAATGCTTACGTTAACTTTAGTGTGAGTCAGTACTCAACACTAAACTCTTCAATGCTCTATGAAAACACTGGAAGTCTAGTCCTACAGCAATCAGATAAGGAATCTTCTGAAAAGGTCTGATGCTCTAAGATGCTCGTTAATACAGAACAGAAATAATGCAGGGGCAGGACACCAAAGCGTGTATCTTAAATACACCAATAAGTAGGATACATATATATAACAAGGGAGTGCAACAACTCTGTGACAGCACTAATAATAACCACTCAGAAACAGTACTTCCTTAGCCAACGTAACAGCCAAACTGGGTTGTGCACTATGCATCAACCTAGGCTAAAATAAGGCGTGAATAATTCTTAAAGCATACACAATGAAAGTTAATAAACACAATGCTGTCTTTCTCAGTAATAAAGTCTAGCAGTGGCATAAAAGGTATCAGGAAACTAGGCAGAGCGCAAGCATGCTCTTAGCCTACTGTCTCCCCTTGAACAGATTTCCCTTATGTTATGTTAACTCCTTCAGACATATTATGTTCCAGTAAGTCCACGGAGGCGGGCGCCCGGTATCATTGCCACTGCACCACACAACTGTCAAAACCACACTGCTGGCCATTAGAATTGTCGGAGGAACCTGGGGTTGCCACCAACCGACAGATCTTCATCTAACTTACCGGACTTACTGAGCTCCATATGACGCTAGTGCGTCATATGGACTTATTGGAGAGGCATGTAGATAAGTCCATATGACGCGATCGCGTCATATGAGTTTTTGGTCATAAGTTCCATATGACGCGATCGCGTCATATATGTCGCAAGGAGTTAAGTGACTTGGAGGCTCTCTTGGTAAGTCCAGATCTAGTATCTGGTCTTGCCCTGGCACTCCACAAAGTTCAACAAAATGAGGTAGCAATCATACAGGTAAGAGTAGGCAAAAACCCTTTACCTGTATACTGCTACACTCGCAAAGGAAAATATGCACAAGGGTTACAGGCTAGCTAGCTTCGTCAATGTTGTACAGGCTCTGACTTGCCACATACATAACTCAGACAACGACCAAAGATACCTTCCACTGTCTAGCATTAAATAATGGGAAAGAACAGCTCAATAATTAGAAGCACCCCAACACTATGACTCTAATAATCCCTAAAACTAGTGCAAACATATATGGAGAGCTGGTGCTGGTAATACGACTGGCCGGCTATGGAAGTCGTATGCAGAACCAGAAGGGATAAGTAATTGAATAAAGACAGAAGTATGAAAAGGAAGAAGTTCAGAGAGAGAGAAAGTAGTATAGGGGGTTATATGGGGGACAGATTGCAAAGGACATGTAGGACCAAGCACGCCGTGCCAAGCTCTGCAGGAGACACGCGGGCAGGAGCCCGCACCACCCTCCCAGGACAGCGGCCTCCAATCACAGACCACTACGTCATGAAGAGCAAACGTCCTATGACGTAGCCAGGCCCACCGGCCAATCGGGAGCGTGGGAAAACTCCTCCGAGCGAGGGAGGCACACGTACATACACACGCACATTTTACCACCACGCTGCCTACCTCGCTCTTTCTCCTTAACTTCACACAATGCATCTT
Source organism: Lithodes maja (assembly GCA_037953745.1). Classification (NCBI taxonomy): domain Eukaryota; kingdom Metazoa; phylum Arthropoda; class Malacostraca; order Decapoda; family Lithodidae; genus Lithodes; species Lithodes maja. The sequence goes on from JBAKBP010003366.1 coordinate 44,761, forward strand.
ATATTCTATCAATGGTATAAAATACTTCCAAGTGTTACAGACAAGAATAAAGACCACCACTGATCTGTCTGTGACAACATGAACTCTATGAAAGAAAGAACATCATTCTACGATTATTGTAGCCCATATCACTGCCCTGGCGAGCGCTAGCGAGTTACGAGTGCATTCTGGCAAGCTGGCCAGCGTAACAAAAAGTTGTAGAAGTATCCTGGGACTTGGAGTTTGGTGGCATCGAGGAAGGTCTCGAACCACTTCCTTTAAATTGAGCAGCATCGACCCTACTACTTCTGGCTTCAAGCTCGGCTTTAGTTGTTTGGGCAGCGTCGAGCCTACCTTTTCTGGCTTCGAGCACAGCTTGTGTTTTAGCAGCTTCTAGCCTACCTGAACTAGCATCAAGCCTAGTTTTTTGGGCAGCGTTGAGCCTACCTCCTTTGGTCTCAAACCCAGTTTGTGTTTTTGGCAGCATCGAACCTAACCCTCTGACCAAATACCGGATTGCTTCAAAGGTGTTTGATGCTTTGGTCAAGGTGGCTAGGGTAGTGTCTCTTTTTGCCGCTATCCCTGCGTTGGTGGTGTTGAGGGTAAGGCAGACTTGTGCGCTATGTTGACTTCTTGAGGGGTTGGTAGTAGCCGTCTCGTTGGTGGTGTTGCCGGGGTGGGGGACGTTCGGAGGAGAAGGGCGCATTCATGCTGTTGTCAGTTGGGAATTATATCCTTGTTGTTCAGGAACCTGGATCGCGGTGGTGCGTATTATTTTTCATACCGTACCCTTATGTGTTTTTAGAGTACCATGATGTAAGTCTTCGATATTAATCAGGCTATCTATACACTACTTTCTTCAGTTATGGAAGGACCTATGCACTCTAGAAAATAATGGGTGTGAAAAGGTTATATTAAAGTGTCCATAAAAAGATACCCATTTAAGGGTGAATTGGTGGTAATACACCCATTTTATACTAATTAAAAAGGAAGATCGCTATCAACATACCCAATGGTCATATATATACTTTACCATACCCTAGATGTTTTACAGTGTAGGAGTCAAAGGGATAATGGTCATATATATACTTTACCATACCCTAGATGTTTTACAGTGTAGGAGTCAAAGGGATAATGGTCATATATATACTTTACCATACCCTAGATGTTTTACAGTGTAGGAGTCAAAGGGATAATGGTCATATATATACTTTACCATACCCTAGATGTTTTACAGTGTAGGAGTCAAAGGGATAATGGTCATATATATACTTTACCATGCCCTAGATGTTTTACAGTGTAGGAGTCAAAGGGATAATAATTAAGAGAGAATTATAGTTTTTTTGACCTCTTTGCTTCCCAGGTATTTTACCTAAGCTTTATAAAATCGTCGAATGTTATACACTATACAGAATCCATTTTGTTTCGCCATATTCAAGCAAATTCTTCATAGTTTGTCCTCCAAACTAAAGAGAAAGGCCTCCCCAGACCTCTTCAAGCTAATAAACACCCCTAGAACCCCTTTCAAGCTAAAATTATACATTTTACGGTAGGAAAATTCTTAGGCCGAAAGCCGTTTTTTAATAATTGCAGGCTCACTAATGCTCCCTCCCCTCAAATCTACACCTGAATGGGGTGAAGCATCTTAAAATCCACAAACTATAGAGTGCAACAGGTAGGATCCAAAATAACCCACTTCACACGACATATGGTTAATTAGGGCCGAGCCAGTGATGGTGGAGAAGAATGTCAGCTCTCCCATTGGCCAAGACGCTCGCTTGGCCTTGCCTCCCATTGGTTGAGACGGGCAGGTGAAGGAGCACCAAAGCTTCGCCAAAACTCCAAGATCAAGAGCCCGGCTGGAAGGAAACTGCCCGATTTTCAAGCAGGATATTATTTTTAACATCGTTCTTAACCCCAATAATCCCCAAATGAAATTAATGAAAACATGTGATTCTCCCAGGATTCGAACCTAGGATATCTCTTACAGAACACACTAACCATTACACCATCAAGGCAGGCCCCAGAATCAGTCCAGGTGCACACAGTCGCTGTTCACAAGAACCCAACTTCCCCTCCCCCGCAGTCCCAACAGCCCCTTCCCTTCCAGCAATGCTCAAGGTGTGCAGTGGTAAACCTAGTTTAGTAGACAAGAGTACTCAAGGAGGTTATTTTTTGAAAAGGGTTTGTTGACCGACTCGAACGAAACGAATGATAGACGAACCTTGTGCCTCCCGCAGCCACTAGTGGATTTACCCCCTACATCAGAGTGTGCGGAGCTGCTTGAACTAACAGCTCTCAGCGAAAAGTACAAATTGGGTGCCCTTGATCCCTACTTCGAGGAGCTAACGATGCATTGGGAGGGGAGCTGCAGGAGCCGGAGACAGAAACAACCACTGAGGCTCCTGTACCCTACTACTGAGCCAGCCACCCCTGACAACACAATTATGAGAGCACTCATGGCCATGTTTGTTCCAGGTAGAGCAAGAGATTGTATTTAAATAAAGTGTTATTATTGTCTGCGGTAGCCAGAAACCAAGGATTATGATATGACTTGAAGTTGTGATATTGTATATTGTTGTTGTGTATTAATAATTTGTATTTAACCCACTGGGCACCAGCTAATATATTATAAATGTACATTCCAGGAGAGGGCAATTTTTTTCCCCTCTTAAAACAGCTTAAATAGGTGAGAAATGAAGGAAAAACCAAAAAACCCCACTCATCTCTGTCATTTGGGGGTCCTAAGGGGGGGGGGGGGGCCCTCAGCCATCAGCTGGTGCCGGGAGCCTCTTCAAACCTCCCGTGCTGGCACACCACAGCTGGGCGAGGCAGCATGGTTGATGTACGATGCCTCCAGTTTTCGAGTGACGGTTATTTACACTACTCGAGCATCATGTGTGCCTTCATAGTTCATATGTTAGCAGCATGTATCACATAATGTCATTGCAAGTGAAGTTACAATGTGATAAGTGCATAGATTCAAGTTTTATAAATGCCAACGAGTGGCAAGGCCCGCGCGCGTCTCGGTTACCATGGCGACGGACGGCCATCTTGGCCCAAGACAACAGCAGAACACAAGCACGTACACACGGCCAGCTGACTGACACTTCTCTGCCACCACTTTCACTTTCATTCTGTGCCTCTCTCATGTTTATTGATTTTATACTTTATCGTATGTTTTATAGTTAGAATATGAGTTTTACACATTGTTTTAGGCACTTTTGACTTAGAAATATGGGTTTTCACATTGTATTTTTAGTGGGGAGACAGTGGGAGGTGGTGGTGAAGGCAGGCGTGGGGGAGGACCAGGCCACACTTGTTGTGTAGCAACTTGACCCCTCTCATCCTCAGCTCGTCTCTTCTGACCCCTACGATGGCCTGGCGGAATTTTGAGGAATGTCATGGGGTCTGGGTAATCCTCCTCCTCCCTTCCCCACTTGGTGGGGAGTCAACTATGTCATAGGGAGCAGTGGGGGAGCGATACCCACTCTCCTCCCTTTGTTCCAACATCGCGAGGCGACGAGGTAGGTCAGACATGATGTAGCCTATCACTCACGAGGTCCACGAGAAAACTGTCTTGCCCCCTCCTCCCGCGAGTACCCACCGCGGCTTGACTTGGGGGTTGCCAAGTATTGCCACTGTCTGGCAACATTCTAAGGAACATACTATACAAATCTGAGCCCTCTAGCTACTAAATACTAGCTACTATAAGAGTAAATAAGGTCGAAAGTGCCGACGTAGGTGGTGAGATAAGTGGGTAAACTGGCATTCCACACTCACCCATCCCCACCCGCGCGGCTGGACTTGGGGGTTGCCGAGTACTGCCACTGTTCGGCAACATCATAAGGTATATTCCATACAAATTTGAACCCTCTAGCTACCATAGGACAAGAGTAAATAAGGTCGACAGTGCCGACGCAGGTGCTGCGGCGCTGGGCTTTAGCGTTACATACATTGCCGAAGTATATGCTGCGGCGCTGGTGCCCAGTGGGTTAACAAACTAGATATATGTATATGTTCCTCTTTGTTCGACTTATCCAGCTGAGTACTATGTAACCCATGCCTTAGAATAATGGCATAATACTACCATTTGGGAAGAGTCAGACAATTAATCGGTGTGGAAATTTACAGCCCGTTTGCTCCAGCTTTCCCTAAATTACAAGTGGCTAAGTTTCATAGTATCTACAATCATCAAGACTTGTATAGCTTATACTACTGTACCTTAATCCATCCTAGCTTAAGCTTTATCCAATCTAACTTAACCCTTTCAGTATTAGGACACCTTTCTTTAGATTATCCTTACTAGCTTTGGAATGCTCACTAGGAATAAAAGGGGCAAAGTATATACCATTTAAATTTCTGACATTCAAATCAAGGCTTACATCTAGTTTTCTATGTGTATAAAGGAGACAAAAGGCAAAGGTGCCTGCAACAAAAGTCCCCCCAAAATTGAAAGACCAAATTCAAGGTACGTTAGAGTCAAAATGTCTGGACATAGGATCTTGAAGCAGTTTAATTCATAGAATGAGGGAAAGACAGACTGAGGGAGAGAGTTCCAGAGCATACTTGTTAACCTCTGAAGTGCGCATGGGGGGTATGAGACACCACACTCCTGTGCTGACGTATTTGAGCTGTTCCCATCACTAACATCGTTATTTTACCATAAATAGCATTAATACTTAACCCCCTGGGGGTTAGGGAATAGAATATGTCCCACGTGCCTTCTGCGTGTCGTAAGAGGCGACTAAAGAGGTTGGGTCGGTGGGCTTGCGACCCCCACCCGGAAAAGCGGACGGAACCAACGTTGACGAACCACGACCGACTAAGGACATGCCTTCGGACATTCTGAGAATGGCTACGTGGAATGTTAGTGGCATGAATGATGGCACAAAAGAGAGAGAGGTTCTGGAAGTGTTAGTGAATGCCAGGCTGCATGTATGTGGAATGACAGAGACCAAATGGAAAGGTTCAGATGTGAGAGAGTGGGAGTGTGGAATGGGTGTGTGTGCTGGAGTGAGTGAAGGAACAGCGAGAAAAGGTGCATGTTTGTTTGTAAGTAGCAAATGGAAGGAATGTGTGAGAGAGTATGGGTCTGTGGGTTCAAGGATTGTGTGGGTGAGAATGAAAGTAGAATACAAACGTGGGTGATTGTATGCGTGTATGCCCCGACAGAGGATATACTTGAAAGAAAGAAAGAGGAGTTCTGGATGAATGTGGAAGCGTGCCTGGAGAAGTTTGACAAGAACGAAAGAATATTTCTGATTGGGGATATGAATGGTAAGGTGGGTGATAGGAAAGTTGAGGGAGTGGTGGGAGGGTGGGGGGTACCATCAGAGGTGAATGGGAATGGTAGTGCACTTGTGGACGTATGTGTCGGGAGGAGGCTGTGGATAGCCCACACCTTCTTCCAACACAGAATGATCCACAGGTACATGTGGAAACGGATGTTGACGATGAAGGATAAGACAGTGGTGGAACGAAAGTCATTGATTGATTATGTATGTGTGGATGAACGAATGAAGAAATCTGTGATGGATGCTAGGGTGTATAGGGGTATTGGAGGGGGTCTGTCTGATCATTATGTAGTGGTAGCTAAGGTTAGGATACAAAAGAAGTGGGTGAGGAGAGCTGGAGGGAGGCGAGAGGAGGGTGGAATGGTGAGGAGGGTGGAGAGGTTGCAGGAGGAGGAAGTCAGGGAGGAGTACAGGAGAGCAGTGGAAAGACGACTAGGTGGGTTCGACCTGGAAGTTATGGAGGAAGTGGAGGAGATGAGCAAGGTGTTTAAGGATGAGATCTGTGCAGCATGTGAGGAGGTGTGTGGAGTGAGGAGAAGAGGGAGGGGAGTGAAAGGTACAGCATGGTGGACAGAAGAGGTAAGAATAGCTGTGGAAGAAAAGAAGAAAGCATATAGAGAGTGGTTGGGTAGTAGAGGGAATGAAGATTCCGAGAGACAGAAACGAGCGAGGTACGTGGAGAGTAAGAGGGTGGTGAAGAGAGTAGTGAAGGAAAGTAAGAGAAGAGTAGATGAGGAATTTGGAAGGAATCTGGGTGTAAAATGGAGGGAGAGTAAGAAACTGTTCTGGAAAGAAGTCAAGAAAGTTAGGGAAGGTAGCAAGGGAAACAGTAAGGGTGTGAAAGATAAGAATGGGAGAATGCTAGCCGAGAAGCAAGAGAGAGTCGAAAGATGGAGGGAGTACTTCAGTGAGTTGCTAAATGTAAGGAATGAAGAGCCAGCAAACATAGCTGGATATGGTATGGGAGGGAGAATAAGAGAAGAAGTGGAGGAGGAGGTGGAGGTGGGGATCAGGAGGTCAGAAGTGTGGGAAGCCATGAAAAGAGTGAAGTTGGGGAAAGCACCAGGAACAGATGGAGTGTGTGGGGAAATGTTGAGGTATAGTGGTGAGATAGTGATAGAATGGGTATGGAAAATGTGCAAACTAGCATGGGAGAAGGGGAGTGCACCCGATGACTGGAAGACTGGCATAATAGTCCCCCTATATAAGGGCAAAGGGGAAAGAGGAGTGTGTGGTAACCACCGAGGAATATGTCTTCTAAGCGTAGTAGGGAAGGTATACAGTAGGGTAGTGATTGAGAGAGTGAGAGTGAGAACGGAAAAATGGATAGGCGACGAGCAGGGAGGTTTTTAGGAAGGGAAGAGGATGTGTAGATCAGATTTTTACCCTGAATTGTGTTCTGGAGAAGTATCTGGAGAAGAAACAAAAGGTGTATGTTGCCTTTATGGACTTGGAGAAGGCCTATGACAGAGTGGATAGAGAAGGTTTGTGGAAAGTACTTAGAATATACGGAGTAGAGGGCAAGCTGCTGAAAGCAGTGAAGAGCATGTATGAGGGTGCAAAGGCGGCAGTACGTGTGGAGAGTGAGCAGAGCGAGTTCTTTGACCTAAATGTTGGTTTGAAACAGGGGTGTGTGATGTCCCCGTGGTTGTTTACTGTATATATGGATGGAGTCATGAAAGAAATCCTATCAAGAGCAGTGGATGTTGGTGTATCGCTGAAAAGGGAGGGAATTGAGTGGAAGCTACCTATACTGCTGTTTGCGGATGATACAGTTCTGATGAGTGATAATGAATGCGAGTTGCAGGGTCTGGTAAATGAGTTTGGAACAGTGTGCGAAAAACGGAATTTGAAGGTAAATACGGGGAAGAGCAAGGTTATGGTCTTCGAAAGGGGTGAAGTCACAGAGTGTGAGGTGAAGCTAAACGGTCAGGCTATGGAGATCGTCAACTCTTTTAAGTATCTGGGCAGTGTGTTGAGTAAAGATGGGACTATGGATGAAGAGGTGCGGGAGAGGGTACAACAGGGGAAGAGGGTTGTAGGAACGCTAAAAGCAGTAACAAGAAATAGGGTGGTCAGTATGGAAGTGAAGAAGTCCTTGCATGACAGTGTGGTAATCCCGACACTGACTTACGGAAGCGAAACATGGACGTTGGTTGAGAGACTCAGACCAAGAGTGAGTGCAGTGGAAATGGATTACTTAAGGAGTGCATGCGGAGTTACATGGAGGGATAGACAGACTAATGAGGAAGTAAGAAGGAGGTGTGGTGTGGAGGTAGATGTGCTGGAAAGTGTGAAAAGGAACAACTTGAGATGGTTCGGCCATATGGAACGTATGGAAAGCGAGAGAATGACTAAGAGGGTGTACGAGAGCGAGGTGGAGGGACAGAGAGGGAGAGGTAGACCGAATATGAGGTGGAAGGATGGAGTGAGGAACTACATGAATGAAGGCGGTGCTGGTTGGGGGGAGGGGCGTCGACTGACTGGGGACAGAGGTGCATGGGGGCGGTTCGTTCGTGGCCACCCCTTCGGGGATCACGGCGTCAGGCAATAGATAGATAGATAGACTTATCCATATGTGCCTATTATAGGTTGATTATAAAGGTATTAACCTGTTACAACAATAAAACAAGTGGAAACAGCGTTTGGATGGTCAAAATCGGCGATACAGGCTGGGAGTTACATAATGTATGGCTGAGGCAAACTCACTTCCCACCACTTTTCTCCACGTGTTGAGAGAGACTGTCGATCGATACTCTCTCTCTCTCTCTTGCACTCGCTTGCTAACAGTGATGACAATGCCCTGCTTGCAACTCGCTAATGTTAGCACAAAAATATACCACAGAATAAGGGAATAACAGGGAAAATAGGTGATAACTGAAGGAGGGGAGGTGGAGGAGTGATATTTGGCATGGCCCAGGGGCAATAAAAAAATACAAAAAATACAAAAATAAAAACAAATTTTTTTTTTTTTTTTGGGTGTTTTAAATGGATGTTTTTTTCCCCTGACTCTTAAGAGTCTTCCCGCAGTCCGCCGGGGGAACTCTTAAGAGTCTTCCCGCAGTTCCCGGGTTAAGTAGAAGAAAGGTTGGGAAAATTGGTTCACTTTTGGGTTAGATAGTTTGACAGGATAGGGGTGGGAATGTGTTGAAAGTCAGGTGCCCTCTACTCTCCGTAAGGGAGAAGGAAGTATACACTGAGACAGCTGTTTAGAACATTGATTATTGCAATAGTGGTAAAAGAGTGAGAGAGATGCAACATTGCGGCTTGTAGAGAGAAATTATAAGGAAATAAGTAAGAGGAAGTGAATTGATGAGACGAAATGCTTTTGACTCTACCCTTTCGAAAAGTGTGGTATTCATGGAACTTCCCCACATGCGAACAAGACCTTTCGTGCCCTTTAGGTGTCAATTTTTTCTTGGCGAGCGATAGCGAGCCTCTAATGGCCGGGAAATAATTCTACCGAAAAATTTACAAATTTATCTTGAAAGGGGGTCTAGGGGGTGTTTTTCTAAGCTTGATGGAGGTGTAGCGTGGACATTCAAAATATATTAATGATTAATATATAGACCAAAAACCAAGTACTACCCCCTTAATACAGTGATGACTTTAATACAGTGGTGACTTTAATACAGTGATGACTTTAATACAGTGATGACTTTAATACAGTGATGACTTTAACCCTTCTTTGGCGGCGCGAAATAAATTTGTCGTGTGAAATAAATTTGGACTAAGTGGCGGTTCACAACTTATGTCGTGTGCCATTTTCAGCACGTAATGTTGCAGAGAGAGAGAGCTGAGCAGTGTGAGGAGCGTAGTAAGGCTATGACCACCGCCCACCACCGTGGTGGGCCAACTGAAGTGAAAATCACCCTTCCATCCCCCCTCACACTCGCTACACAGGAAATTATGTAGGGAAAGTACCTAATTACATGGTTTTTGCACTCGTGTTGCGCGATCGTTGCAAGAAAACCAGTGGTCGTACAAGGATGGTTGGGGTGTCATTAGAAAGCTCTGTTTATGCCCTATCAGGGATAGATACTTGTTTTACGCTCTGGGTCTTATTTAGGATTGAAAATGATCACATAAACAACCCTATTTAGGGTAAAAACACCCCGCTGGGCGGTACTTATAAATTACCGCCTAGGCCGCTCGTAAGGTGTTAATAGTGATGACTTTAATACAGTGATCACTTTAATACAGTGGTGACTTTAATAGTGATGACTTTAATACAGTGATGACTTTAATACAGTGATGAATTTAATACAGTGATGACTTTAATACAGTGATGATTTTAATACAGTGGTAATTTTAATAGTGATGACTTTAATACAGTGATGACTTTAATACAGTGATGCCTTTAATATAATGATAAACTTTAATACAGTGATGACCTTAATACAGTGGTGACTTTAATACAATGATAACTTTAATACAATGATGATTTTAATACAATGATGACTTTAATACAGTGATGACTTTAATAGTTTTGACTTGAATACAGTGATGACTTGCATACAGTGATGATTTTAATAGTTTTGACTTGAATACAGTGATGACTTGAATACAGTGATGACTTGCATACAGTGATGACTTGCATACAGTGATGACTTTAATAGTTTTGACTTGAATACAGTGATGACTTGAATACAGTGATGATTTAAATGCAGTGATGATTTAAATACAGTGATGACTTTAATACAATGTGACTTTAATACAGTGATGACTTTAATACAATGATGACTTTAATACAGTGATGACTTTAATACAGTGATGACTTTAATATTGATGACTTTAATACAGTGATGACTTTAATACAGTGATGACTTTAATACAGTGATGACTTTAAAATTGATGACTAATACAGTGGTGACTTTAATACAGTGATGACTTTAATACAGTGGTGACTTTAATACAGTGATGACTTTAATACAATGATGACTTTAATACAGTGATGACTTTAATACAGTGGTGACTTTAATACAATGATGACTTTAATACAGTGATGACTTTAGTAATAATAATAATAATAATAATAATATTTATTCAGTTAGCAATTTACAGAGTTGGTACCACATAGTTTGTTACAAATATGACATGTACCAGCCTTGCATAATTCCAACTAAGGATAGCCCAATAAGGCCGTTAGGCGTATTTCCATTGGGGTCCTTGTGGGATTAGGTTAGCTGGGGAAAAAAAAAGGGAGGATAAAGAAATGGATACTTTAGAAAAAGTATTTCTAGGGGGTTATTTTAAGATACCTTACATCCTATAGTAAATATCAGTAATCCGTAATCAGTAATAATTTCAGTTTGGTTTGTCTATCTCTTATGTCGCATTTAGTAGTAGACATAAGCTTGGTGCTCCCTTCTCGCAGCTGTCCGGTTCAGGTGTTCCTTCAGGCTACGTCTGAAGGAATACAGTGTTCTCTTTTCACGGACTGACTGGGGTAGGTCGTTCCAGTCTTTGATGGCGGTGAAGAAGAATGTTTGCTTACCCTGTCCTTGGATTCTCGGGACCTTAAAATTAAACATCCTGTTTCTTGTATTATGTCCACTCCTCTCATTTGCTTTAACAAAATCATTCTTTAGGTACTCTGGAGCTCTGTCATAGAAAATTTTGAAGGCATTAGTGAGCCTGATTTGTTTGGCCCTGTCAGCGACATTGAGCATACCTAGTGACTGAAGTTGTTCCTGGCCAACATGTGATCTGGGTCCTAGGTTCAGCATGAACCTAACCATTTTATTTTGAGTGACCTGAAGTTTGTGCTGTGCTGATTTAGATGATGCAGAGTACCAGGATGACACAGAATAGTCAAAATGACATTGAACAAGCGCTTGGCAGAGGGTCTTTTTGGTCGCCGCGGGCAAGCATCCCACCTGTCTATACAGGTATTTTATACGTGCTCTACACTTACTCAGGATAGATTCCAAAATTGTTTCACCTGACAAACTCGCGTCCAGTTTTAGTCCGAGATATTTAACTTGTGACACTGTTGTTATAGGAATATCATTACAGTTGACCGAGAAGCCCACAATGTCTTTCAGTTTGCGTTTTGTTCCACATAAGATGGCTTCCGTCTTGCCCAGGTGAAGAGATAGTCTATTGTCCACTAGCCATTCACTACATGATTCTAGTTCTTTGGAAAGTGAAGCGGCAATACTTATTGGGTCTTTTCCTGAAACCAGGAGCACGCTGTCGTCTGCATACAGTAATAATTTACATGAGACGCTCAGTTCCATGTCGTTCACATAACAGAGAAAGAGTAAGGGACCAAGGATGCTTCCCTGCGGGACCCCACAGTTAATTGGCATAGGATCAGATATATTATCATCAATTTTGACTCTTTGGGTTCTACCACTAAGATAAGATTTAAACCAGTTCACAGATCCTATGCCCATTGCTTGTAGTTTATTACATAGGATATCATGGTCTACTGTGTCAAACGCTTTTTGTAGATCAAGAAGAACCATACCGGTGTAGTTACCTTTAGACATTTCTTTACGAATGTGATCCGTTAAGTGGATGAGACAGGAGTCTGTCGAGTACATGCATCTGAAACCTGATTGAAACTTATAGAATAGATCATTTTGTTTGAGGTAGTGTTCAATTTGGGTGTATACCGCTCTTTCAAGGATTTTAGATACAATACATAATATGCTAACTGGTCTGTAGTTACCAACTTCTAGTTTATTTCCTTTCTTGAATAGAGGGGTTACAATAGCTTCCTTCAGTTCAGCAGGTACAGTGTTGGTGTTAATTGACAAGTTGATGATGTGAGTTAGGGGGCCTGCTATACCAATGGCTCCATCTCGTAGAAATTTGGCAGGAATTTTGTCTGGTCCTGTGCTTTTATGTACATTTAGGTTAGACAGCTCGTCAAAAGTGTATTTTGGTGTAACATTTTGCAATCCAAATGTGTTTGGGTGTATGTTTTTATCTCTGTAGAAATTTCGAAAGGTGGCCGTTGTTGTCGTGTATTTATTGAGAGGTTGAGGTAGGTTCTGTGCAAGTGTGTTTGCTATGGAGGTGAAGAAGGAGTTGAAGTAGGTTGAAATTTGTCGTTTATCGTGGCAAATCTGATCATTAATGGTGAGAGCAATATTAGTGTTAGACGAATCCCTTGTCTTGTTGCTGTAGCCTGTTGTTTTTAGGTGCCTCCATAGTTTCTTTGGGTTATTCTGATATTCCTCTGCCTTATTGTGAAAATAATTAGTTTTCGCTGATTTTATTTTCCTACTTAGTTTATTCCTGGCCCTGTTGAACTCATGTTTCAGACCTTGATCCTGTCTATGTTTCGCTAGCCTTTTTAACAGATTGTCTCTGTGTTCCAGATGGTGTAGTATGTCATTGTTGATCCATGGGTCTGACCTTGCTTTAATTCGTATGTCTTTCAGAGGAGCTATTTCGTCTAGAATGTTTGTGATGATGGTTCTGAAGCCAACCCATGCGTCATTAACGTTTGTACTTCCAAACACTGGAGACCAGTCTGTATTCCATAAAATGTCCAGAAATGTTTCTTTATTGTAGTTTCTGAGTGACCTTGTTTTGATAATCTTGTGATTCTCTAGGGTAATTTTTGTGGTTTTTCGTGTGCAATATGTGACGAAGTGATCACTTATCCCAGTCTGTATAACCCCTGATTGGGATATTTTGTCCTCTCTGTTACAGTTTATGTGGTCTATTATTGTGGCAGTGTTCTCAGAGATACGTGTGGGGGTTGTGATGAGTTGTTGTTGTTGTTGTTGTTCCCTAAGCTGCCTGGCCGAACAGCCCCGAGTCCCTGAGGAAGGCCACGGCCACGATCGGGCTTTCCCACAGAGCTCTCATTGAGTGTAGGTTGTGTTGTTGGCGTAAGTGGTTGTGTGAAATGCAGTCTTCTATGATGTGTTTAATGGTATGGGGTGCTGTGTTACATCCCGGGCAGGCGTCGACAACGGAGTCATCCAGTCTCTTCTGATAGCTCAGGAGAGCTGGATGGTGTCCGCATCTCAGCCTGGCCAGGTGGACTCTGTCCTCGCGAGGGAGGGAGGATTCGGAAGGATGGATTTCGGGAGGTCGTGCATGCAGCTGCGTGTTGTCTGTGAGTGAGTGGATGGATTGGCGAGAGATATGAGTATGGATGTGCTTCTGGAAGTTGGTTCGGGGTGGGCAGGGAGGGAGAGAGGACAATAATTGTGTGTGATACCGTGTGCTGGGTGTTGTTTTGATATTTCTTGGTGTCTGTGGGTGTGTTGCCATGTAGTTTAGTGGGTGGTCTTGGTTCGTGGAGGCTGCTGCCAGAAATTGAGTGCCTCTCATGTCCAGATGGTCTTTGACTTTGAGGATTTTGGTTTCTTGATGTAGATGATCTGTGGGTGCAGTAGCTGTGCAGCCTGTAATGATCTTCAGGGCTTTGTTTTGAATCGTCTGTAAGGTCTTATGATGTGTTTCAGCTAGGTTAGAAGCCCAGGCTGGGCTTGCGTATTCCATTACTGATCTTATGTATTGTTTATATACTGTGGTGGTAGTTTCTTTGTTGTGTCCAAATTTTGTGTGAGCAAGTGACCTGAGGGCGTTAAGTCTGGGTGTCAGTTTCTTTTTAATGTTTGTGGTGTGCTGTTTGAATGTCATATGAGTATCATATGTTACTCCTAGGATTTTGGGTGTGTGTGTATGTGTTAGGGGTGTGTTGTTTATGGTGAGTTGAGGGATGTATTCGTGTTCACCTGTCCAGCTTGTGAGCAGGGTTGCAGTGGATTTGGCTGGGGCTAGATTAAGTCTGTTTGTAGTGCACCAGCCATGTAGTGTGTTGAGATAGGGTTGAAGGAGATCTGTTGCTCTTCTTGGGTCATGGTGTGTGCATGTGAGTGTTATGTCATGTGAGTTGTGATGAGTTGTTTATGATTGTGCATTGTCAGTATATGCCTATATTCTCGTACAAGCCTATCATTTCGTTGTTTGTAACACAGGTTAAAATCCCCTAGTATGATGGATTCATTCCGAGGGTCTAGCGATGACAACGTTCGTTCAAATTTGGTCAAGAATTGTGTGTCGTCTGGTGGCCTATAGCATACCCCAATTGTGATGGGTCTTGTCCTCGGCAGGCGTAGATCGATCCACAGAGCTTCGTGATTTTCTACATGGAGGTCGGTCCTGGTTGTGTGTGTGAGGTTGTTTTTTACATACAGACATACTCCTCCCCCATGCCTATTGCGATCATTCCTAACCACATTGAAACCTTGAATGTTTATTTCACCATCGTTTATACTTGAATCCAGCCAGGTTTCTGTGATTGCAATTATTGAAGCTTTGGCCTTATTAGCTAACAAGTTTAATTCTGACAATTTATGGTACATTGATCTGGCGTTAATGTGGATAAGATGGAGCCCTTTGTTGGTGAACACTCTGTATTCATCTTTGATTTTGAATGTGTCCTGGCTGGATTCTGAGTTGTTAAAACTAATTGGTTCATTTACATTAATATTCGGTAATGAATGCAAGGCACATATGTTGCATAGGAATTCCCGTTCTTCACTGTTGGTCTTCTTAGAGATGCACTTCATGTGAGCTACAGTTTTACACTTAACACAGTTTATGATCCTTTGTTTTCTTGTTATGAGTGATTCACATATTTCACAAATGATTTTAGGACCTTTAATAGCTATTTCCCTACATTTATCGCATTCCACTTCTTTTCTGCTAGTAATGTAAGTACATCGATCGTGTACTGTTTCATTACAACTACTACATTGTGACGTTGTACTCCTTTTGTTGAATCCAATATCGCACACTATACATATTTTCCTGTTACTGTTCATCGTACGTCTGGCGGTGTGGTGATCAGCTGTGCGCCGTGAGCGGCTGATGGTGTGTGAGCGCGTGAGATGAGGACAGGTTGTGGCTCCCCCTTGCCCCCCTCCCACCCCTACCTGTATTTGTTGTTTTATGTCCTTGTTCTTGGCCGTTGTTGCTGTTACTTCATTGTCGATGTGTTTGCTAGAGCTTCCTGTTTGTTTGGGTGTTCTGGTTGCATGTTGTGTTACTTGGGTCACCGATATCTGTGGTAGTGATGATACAGTTGAGGGTAATGTTGAGTAGGTAGAATGTTGGCACTGTGCTGGCGGTTGCCCTGCGGTCTTGGTTGTGAGTTGGAGCGTGACGGGAGACTTGGGTGCCTGCTGGCCCAGTTTGTTATAACGAATTTTACTGCTAGGGACTGTTGAAATGTCGGTGTCTGCCTTACTTGTTTGGTGGTGAGGTTTCTTCAACGTTGAACTAGGGCCGGGGTTGGTCTCTACATCTCCGCAGCTAATTAGAGTGTAGCACAATAGGTGTTGTAGCGAGGTTGTGCCAGAGTATTTGCCCAGTCGCGGCGTCTTCCCGATATATGAAATAGACCAGGCAGGAATGGTGACAGAAATTTCACTCGTGTGTGATTTCTGTGTGACGAGGTCCCTCAATACTTGTTTAGTGTTGACCTGGTACACTACCGGTCCCCTCCTGCACCTGTATATCAGCACAGCCCTCTGGATGTTGAGAAGGATGATACATAGAGAGAGGGCTACGCCCGCACCCTTCATCCCTCCCGCCATTGCCTAAAGGTTTTTGACACATTGGTGACTTTAATACAGTGATGACTTTAATACAGTGATGACTTTAATACAGTGGTAACTTTAATACAGTGATGACTTTAATACAGTGGTGACTTTAATACAATGATGACTTTAATACAGTGATGACTTTAATACAGTGGTGACTTTAATACAGTGATGACTTTAATACAGTGATGATTTTAATACAGTGGTGACTTTAATACACTGATGACTTTAATACAGTGATGACTTTAATACAGTGATGACTTTAATACAGTGATGACTTTAATACAGTGGTGACTTTAATACAGTGATGACTTTAATACAGTGATGACTTTAATACAGTGATGACTTTAATACAGTGATGACTTTAATACAGTGATGACTTTAATACAGTGATTACTTTAATACAGTGATGACTTTAATACAGTGATTACTTTAATACAGTGGTGACTTTAATACAGTGATGACTTTAATACAGTGGTGACTTTAATAGTGGACTTTAATACAATGATGACTTTAATACAGTGATAACTTTATTACAGTGATGACTTTATTAAAGTGATGACTTTATTACAGTGATGACTTTAATACAGTGATGACTTTAATACAATGATGACTTTAATATAGTGATGACTTTAATACAGCGATGACTTTATTACAGTGATGACTTTAATACAGTGATGACTTTAATACAGGGGTGACTTTAATATATTGGGGTTTGTAATGAAGGATTAATATTAAGAACAAGGGGTTTCTTAATAATTATAGCCTATTTATTTCACCTGTCGGAAAGTTCAATATTTTAACAGGTAATTATTTGTCCTTAAAGTAAACTACTGATATTTTTATAAGTCTTACACGCATATTTAAAATATAAGAATATAGGGTAGGAAAATACTCTCACAGAGATATTTAATTTATTTTTAGTTAAGGTCGACACTCCTAATCAAGAGCATACATTAATGGTTCATTAATCAATTTATTCCGATGATAACTTTCATTGATGTATCTATTATATATTATTTAGCTAGTTATTTTTAGTTAGCGGGGTCATATTTTTGAAATTTAAGCAAACTTTCTAGGAATAATGTAATAACAACAATAATAATAATAATAATAGGGATAATATTAATAATAATAATAACAATAACAATAATAATAAAAATAATAATAGTGATAATAATAATAATAATAACAATAATGATAATAATAATGTTATGCAGGTAACAGAATATCTACTACATACAACGTCACTACCAGTGTTAGCTACATAATAACTGAACGACAATATTTTCTGTGCTCATTATATTTGTTCAACCTTAACCCTTTCGCTGCGGGTGACGTTCCGGAACGTCCTGGCAAGTTACAGCAATTTCCAGGCTTTAAAAGCCTGTAAAAAACGTAAAAATAGAGTGTCAGTGGGCGGGAGCGTAAGGGCCCCACCTCCGACCCTCAGAGCAGCGAGCGGCTCACTGATGTTGAGTGTGTCTCGTGCGGGCCTCTCTCTGTCTCTCTCAACAGTGTAGCCATGCGAGCGAATGTTACATAATAGCGGGTTTCCCGCGTTTCACTAGCACCACTGCGGGTGAACCAGACCACGTACGGGGCCCGTTCTGGTGTCATTTTGAAGCTATTCTCGCATAGTTTTCAGCAGAATACACTTCATTTAATGCAGATGCTTGATTTATCATTCAGGAGTGCCTGGATATGCCCTAAATACCCCAAAATAGGCCGCAGCCAAAGGGTTAAGAGTTGCTTTGCAGGCTAAATTTAAGTGATGATAAGTGCGCAAAACAAATGTTTAGATAACTATAGATATACTATAAGTATCATTTGCATTATTGTCTGTATATTGATTTACGACAAAATATCTAGCTATTATGTTATTGTTTCAAATATTAGATCTAAGGAAAACAAGCAACAACAGATCTTGTATCATAAAAGTCATTACAATTTAGCAAAATGCTTGTTTTCAATGGTAAGATAAAAGCTGAGAAAGCTAATCATACTAATTTGATCTTCATGAGGATAAAAAGTTACAATAATTATTGGTTGGGGTCATGGACAATCTTTACCCTGTGTCCATGAAAATTCTTCACATTAAGTACGGTTTTTGTGGGCGTGCGGCGGTCAAATGGATAACCCATGGGCTTCTTATCGGGGAACTTCTGTCCTTGGATGCCACAGTAGCCGTGAGTGCTGCCGTGGTCGTTGGTTGTTAGGTCATCATGGACAGCATCTTCACCGCTCGAGATGAAAAACATCAAACCAAAATTCCATGCCCTCCTCATTACCCTTAGGAAGGAGGAGCCTCTGGGGGTGTCCACAGCTCCTGCCGGACTGAAGATCAAGCGTGGCTCCGCTGGCAATGGCCTCGTCAGTGTCTTGGATCAACTTGGGGAAGGAAATTCTGTCAGGGATGGCTACGTTGGAATCGTAGGAGTTACGCTCAATGCTGTTGTCTCCGGCTTGCACTGAAAGGTAGAACATTATGAGTTAGTACACCGTAATCTAGTTCAACATACATTTTATCACTAATGCAATATATAATTCATCATAAAATATATATGAATTATTAGACTAATTGAAAACTTTTTTGAAATTTATATAATCGTGAAATATACTAACCATCCACCCAAAACATATCAAGCAGGATAGCGCGCCATCTGTTGTCGTCAATCCCTTGCTTTATGTGGTTCTCATCATATACAGGCATGATATATACTCTCACAGTAACCTTATCATCATGATCAGCATGGGCATGGATTTTATAGGTGAAGGGGTTATGATTAAGGCGGGATACATGACCAGTGACCCCAACATCCTCCACATTTTCATTGGTGTCGAGAGCATTACCGAGATCAAAAGCAAAATCTTCGAAGTAAGTTTTCAATTCAGAAACATCAACACTTGTAATCTGAATATTAGAATAGGTAAGCTGTTCCTCGGTGTAAGGGGTAAGCTTGTCTTTGTGTTCCTTGAAGATTGAATCCATGTATTTGTGGAGTCGGAAGAAGGCTGGGTCGCGTGTGGCCGTTTCAAAATGTTCCAGGACACCAGGGGGCATTTCAAACTTGCCATGAGGGTCAGCTTGGGCACCCAGCACTCTGTGAGCCTGGTTGTGGAGGGCACCGTAGAAGGCAACATTAGGACTGTACAAGGAGGATTCAATGATGTCACCCAAGACATCAATACCTTGTTCGTTATTTATATTGATGTTGGTACCATCTTCTTTCTCAATGTAGCCATGAGCAATGGCATCCCGAATGCGGCTTTCCATGACCTTCATGTCTCGAATACGGGCAACGCCATCAACACCATCAAATACCTTGTTGTCTGGTCGCATAGGGAACTCCCCTCCGTACTTGTAAGAAGTGTGCGGAGCAAACCCGTGCTTGATTGGACGATCCCAATAGAGCTCATCAACGGGAGGAAGGTAGTTTGCGAGTCTCTGCATCAAATCTTACAGTGAGCTGGTGATGAGCCCAGAAAAAGAGTTCTCCCTTGCGATCAGCAGCCTCTCTGTGCAACCAGAAGGGGAAGTCCAAATGCCAGTGAACGTGGTGAGAGTTGATGCCAATATCTTCTCCAAAGTAGGCAACTTGTTGTTCTGGATTTTTCTTGCTGCCAGAGTACTTCATCACGAACTCTCCAGAAGTTTGAGTCATCTGGGCACTGTATACTTCACTGATTACTTCAGAGTTGGTGAACATGTGTGGGGTGACTTCATAGAGAGGTGGAAGTACGACATCTTGGGTGAAGGGGGAGTGAGTGACAGCTGCATAAAGAGCATATACAAACTCTCCTTCATTAATTTTTTCCCTGAAGTAGGCAGCATTATTGCGGAAGGATTCAAAGTTTGTAGTATGGAGGAGAACGTCAACGAGCATGAGGGCTTCCTCACGCTGACGTTCATTGAAGACAGAGAACCAGTGGTGTTGTTCAAGGAATTGATTTTTTTATTTTATTTTTTATTTATTTTTTATTTTGCCAATCAAACATACAATATATGTTAATTTTACAATAAAATAATATCATGGCTGCGCCTTTTGAGTGTGTCTGATTATCCTTCACCAAGGCGTGAAGGTGATGGTGTTCTATGTAGTATATAAGGTGTTTGGCAGCAGCACCTCCATCAAAGAAGTGAAAGGCATCATACTTAGGATCATAGTTCACAGCTGCCTCATGAAGGTCAGTGAAGGAGCTGGGGATGCAACTGGTGACCCTATAAAGGAGTCGGTTGATGCACTGCTGCTTGTGAGCCAGGTCAGTGTCAGCGGTCACCAAAGTGACTGCTACCAGGAGCACTGCTGCCACTGCTGTCCACCTCATCTTGCCTACTGTGGGACCCTGCCTATTGGAGACTGGCTTGCCTCCCTTATATACAGACTGACGCCTCCTGTTATCTCTCTTTTTACAAGGTAGGCCTAAGTGTTGGTGAAGGATAATCAGACACACTTGATAAGTGTACTTGATCTTTGCTCTTTTGTAAGTATTAAGACGGATTGTATGTCCACCTGTCTATACTGGAAAACATTTTAGTTTACTGTAATATTGTATAATACTTCCTCCCCCTCTATCTCTCTCTGTCTCACTTATATATATATATATATATATATTCTGACATACGGAGCCCTGTATGTTAAATTAAGAGTGATTAGAGTTGAAGGAGTGTCAAACTATCCAAGCGGCGAAGCAGACTAGCGAGCGAACCAGCGAGTGGGAAACCAGCTCGTCCGCATACCAGCAAACAAGCCTTCACACCTGCGTGCGTCATAGGGGACCCTGCAAACTACTTCGATGACCCGACGCTATGACGTATGATCGACGCCAGGAGCCCCCATTGGACCACGCAACTCGAGGAGCTATGATAGGGGCGCGCACCATCAGCCGCCTCCTGATTCGTTCCTACACCATCATTGTTTAGTATATAAGACCCGAGTAGTGGGCATTCAAATCAGTCTCATTTGGAGTTGGGGAAGGTGAACTTGCAGCTGGAGGAAGACGGGGTGAAGTATTATAATGGGATTGTGACTGTCAGTCAGATTATATAAGTGTGTTAAGTGTGTTCGGTGTAAACACTTACGTTATGTTGGTTAGTGAGATATGTGATTGGGAATTAACGTTAACGCTATTATTATGTACTTAACTATTTTAGTTGACTAACTTGTGAACTAAAGCAACTCTTTAAGTAATTGGGTTATGATGAAAGTAATACTATTGTTTTATATTAATACTTACGAGTTCTTTCATTTTCTTTTAATTAAGCTTACATTGCTTAACGGTGCTTAGTACGGTAATGCTATTGTCTCATATTAGTAATATCGCCTTAGACTAACATGGCTGTGTTAATATTACTTCTAGTGATTTCCTAAGCTGAAGAAAATTCTTTTAGCTTCAAAATATTATTTTTGCTTTTCATATTATTTGAGCGAGACCTGAATCGCATCTATGAAGCGATCCTGTAACTTAATTTACTCATAATCAAACCTCAATGTTACGTGGTTAAGAAATACATTTAACTAATTATTAAATATATATCTAACTTTTTATGTGACTTTAATATAAATCCTGATGATAATAATAATATAATACTGTTAACGTAAGACAAGAACCAAGAATAATTAAATTAAATATAAATAAAAGGACATATAAGAAAACTATCTATTCATTTCAAAAAGGGTAAGAGACAGAAATATTCTTACTTTAATATTTATCTTTCAAGACTTTTTATAGAATTAATAGTCCTTCTTTAGATATAACTTCTTCGGTTCATAACCATAGCCTACTATTATAAGCTTCGGTTAAATAATAATTCTTTATAAATACTACATGACTTTAATTAGTTTCAATATTTTTCATAATTAAAGAGTATCAGTCAATAAAGGATACTAAGTCCTAAGATCCAAAAGGAAAGGAAGCAACAACAGGAAATAATTTTATTAGATTTTACTTTTGTTTTGCCTTCAGCTGACTGATACCTTAATATATATCTCTGTGCTATCTAGATTCATCAAGTTAACCACTTGAGGATCTAGATACGTAACAATATATATATATATATATATATATATATATATATATATGACAATAATTCTACAACTCATTATATTGGTTCAACTTAAAAGTTAATTTGTAGTTTAAATTTTATTCACATAATGTGTACAAAACAACTAGTTAGGTAATTATTATGTTCTCTCCACTAACCAACTTTACTCCTAAACTCGATTAATGAAATTAACAAACACATGTGGCAGTATAAATTTGAGCGAGAGTGTAACATATACCTGTAAGCATACTCTTATCAATTTGATAAGATAGGTTTCTTCTTCTTCTTAATTTTATGAATGTAAAACGTGTCGACGTCGCTGGTTATATTCTAGTTGTTTGTCATGTTGAAAGATTTTGTTGACTCATAATATTAATACCATTGACATTATTGGCTGTATTTTGATTTACGACAAAACAACTAAAGTTATTATGTTATTATTTCAAAAAATAAATTTAAAATAATTAATTGCATTGAGTCTTATATTTTTCAAGTCTTACACGCATATTTAAAACATAAAAATATAGGGCAGGACAATACTCTCACAGAGATATTTAATTTATTTTTAGTTAGCGCTGTCATTTTTTGTTTGTAAACTTAAGTAATCTTTCTAGGATTAAAGGAATAACAATATGATATATATAAATAGTGTAATAACAACAATAATAATAATAATAATAATAATAGTAATAATAATAGTAATAATGATAATAATAATGATAATAATAATATTATGCAGGCAACAGAATATCTACTACATACAACACTACCAGTGTTAGCTACATTATAACGGAACAACAATATTTTCTGTGCTCATTATATTTGTTCAACTTTACGAGTTGCTTTGCAGGTTACATTTTAGTAATACAAAGATATACTAATATAAGTATCATTTGCATTATTGGCTGTATTTTGATTTACGACAAAATATCTAAAGCTATTATGTTATTGTTTCAAATATTAGATCAAAGGAAAACAAGCAACAACAGATCTTGTGTTATGAAAGTCATTACATTTTAGCAAATTTTGTTTTTTTCAATGGTGAGATAAAAGATGAGAAAGCTAATCATACAAATTTGATCTTCATGAGGATAAAAAGTTACAATAATTATTGGTTGGGGTCATGGACAATCTTTACCCTGTTTTCATGAAAATTCTTCACATTAAGTACGGTTTCTGTGGGCGTGCGGCGGTCAAACGGATAACCCATGGGCTTCTTATCGGGGAACTTCTGTCCTTGGATGCCACAGTAGCCGTGAGTGCTGCCGTGGTCGTTGGTTGTTAGGTCATCATGAACAGCATCTTCACCGCTCGAGATGAAAACAACAAACCAAAATTCCATGCCCTCCTCATTACCCTTAGGCAGGAGGAGCCTCTGGGGGTGTCCACAGCTCCTGCCGGACTGAAGATCAAGAGTGGCTCCGCTGGCAATGGCCTCGTCGGTGTCTTGGATCAACTTTGGGAAGGAAATTCTGTCAGGGATGGCCACGTTGGAATCGTAGGAGTTACGCTCAATGCTGTTGTCTCCGGCTTGCACTGAAAGGTAGAACATTATGAGTTAGTACACCGTAATCTAGTTCAACATAAATTTTATCACTAATGCAATATATAATTCATCATAAAATATATATGCATTATTAGAATAATTTAAAACTTCCTTGAAATTTATATAATCTTGAAATATACTAACCATCCACCCAAAACATATCAAGCAGGATAGCGCGCCATCTGCCGTCATCAATCCCTTGCATTATGTGGTTGTCATCATATACAGGTGTGATATATACTCTCACAGTAACCTTATCATCATGATCAGCATGGGCATGGATTTTATAGGTGAAGGGGTTATGATTAAGGCGGGATACATGACCAGTGACCCCAACATCCTCCACATTTTCATTGGTGTCGAGAGCATTACCAAGATCAAAAGCAAAATCTTCGAAGTAAGTTTTCAATTCAGAAACATCAACACTTGTAATCTGAATATTAGAATAGGTAAGCTGTTCCTCGGTGTAAGGGGTAAGCTTGTCTTTGTGTTCCTTGAAGATTGAATCCATGTATTTGTGGAGTCGAAAGAAGGCTGGGTCGCGTGTGGCCGTTTCAAAATGTTCCATGACACCAGGGGGCATTTCAAACTTGCCATGAGGGTCAGCTTGGGCGCCCAGCACTCTGTGAGCCTGGTTGTGGAGGGCACCGTAGTAGGCAACATTAGGACTGTACATGGAGGATTCAATGATGTCACCCAAGACATCAATACCTTGTTCGTTATTTATATTGACGTTGGTACCATCTTCTTTCTCGATGTAGCCATGAGCGATGGCATTCCGAATGCGGCTTTCCATGACCTTCATGTCTCGAATACGGGCAACGCCATCAACATCATCAAATACCTTGTTGTCTGGTCGCATAGGGAACTCCCCTCCGTACTTGTAAGAAGTGTGCGGAGCAAACCCGTGCTTGATTGGACGATCCCAATAGAGCTCATCAACGAGAGGAAGGTAGTTTGAGAGTCTCTCAACATCAAATCTTACAGTAAGCTGGTGATGAGCCCAGAAAAAGAGTTCTCCCTTGCGATCAATAGTCTCTCCATGCCACCAGAAAGGGAAGTCCAAATGCCAGTGAACGTGGTGAGAGTTGATGCCAATATCCTCTCCAAAGTAGGCAACTTGTTGTTCTGGGTTCTTCTTGCTGCCAGAGTACTTTATCTGGAACTCTCCAGAAGTTTGAGTCATCTGGGCACTGTATACTTCATTGATTACTTCAGAGTTGGTGAACATGTGTGGGGTGACTTCATAGAGAGGTGGAAGTACGACATCTTGGGTGAATGGGGAGTGAGTGACAGCTGCATAAAGAGCATACACAAACTCTCCTTCATTAATTTTTTCCCTAAAGTAGGCAGCATTATTGCGGAAGGCTTCAAAGTCTGTAGTATAGAGGAGAACGTCAACGAGCACGAGGGCTTCCTCACGCTGGCGTTCATTGAAGAGAGAGAACCAGTGGTGTTGTTCTAGGACTTGATGGTGTTCTATGTCGTATATAAGGGCTTTAGCAGCAGCACCTCCATCACTGAAGTGAGAGGCATCACTCTTAGGATCATAGTTCACAGCTGCCTCATGAAGGTCAGTGAAGGAACTGGGGATGCGATTTGTGATCCTATAAAGGAGTCGGTTGATGCACTGCTGCTTGTGAGCCAGGTCAGTGTCAGCGGTCACCAAAGTGACTGCTACCAGGAGCACTGCTGCCACTGCTGTCCACCTCATCTTGCCTACTGTGGGGGACTGGCTACTGGAGACTGGCTTGCCTCCCTTATATACAGACTGACGCCTCTTGTGATCTCTCTTTTTACAAGTTAGTCCTAATTGTTGGTGAAGGATAATCAGACACACTTGATAAGTGTACTTGATCTTTGCTCTTTTGTAAATGTTAAGACGGATTGTATGTCCACCTGTCTATACTAGAATATATTTTAGTTTACTGTAATATTGTATAATACTTCCTGCCCCTCTATCTCTCTCTGTCTCACTTATACACACATATATATATTGAGAATATATCACAAATACACGTGAGCCACTAAATGTTTCTAGTCTCTCAGTGGGGATCGAACCATCGACCATCAGGATGATAGCCGACGCTTTAATCAATTACACCACGGTGTCTTTTAGACTGCCGTGGTGTAATTGATTAAAGCGTCGGCTATCATCCTGATGGTCGATGGTTCGATCCCCACTGAGAGACTAGAAACACATATATATATATTTATATGACAATAACTGGGATAGTTTCTATGGGAGAGATGGGATGTACGCAAGGGATGGGGTTCATCTTTCACGGTTAGGGGTTTCTACATTAGCTAGTTCTTTAGATAGGGTGGTTGTGGGGTTTTGAACAGAAATATTGAGAGTGTAAATGAGAGGTTAAATGGAACAATTTTAGCGTCAGGCGAAAGCGATAAGGATATTCAGTCTCATGCTAAAAATTATGACTATAATGCAAATGATAGTAGTGATGGTGCAACGGAAGATGGAAATGTCGCTAAAAACAAAGGTAAATTAGGTATAAAGAAAAGAAGTAAATTGAGAGTATATTACACAAACTGTAGGAGTCTATGTAACAAAATGAACGAACTTAGAGCCCTTGTTAGCAAAGAAAATATAGACATAATAGCGCTAACTGAAACTTGGATTAATACAGAAACCAGGCATTTTTTAGCAGAATTTGATATACCAGGATATAGTTTGTTTAAATATGACCGAACAAGTAAGAGGGGTGGCGGTATAGCAGTGTTTGTAAGGAGTACATTAAAAAGCTGTATTAAATCAGGTATTAGACTAAAATAACGATAATGAAAGTGTTTGGGTAGAGGTTAACGAAGGTAGTGAGACCATAGTTATTGGAGTTATGTATAGACCGCCAAATATGAGTAGAAATGACGGAACGTCATTATGGGAGGAAATTAAAATGGCATCAAGGTTTAGCAATGTGTGCATTATGGGGGATTTTAATTTTCCGAATATAGATTGGCAGCATCAAATAGGAGACTCTGATTCTGAGGAGTTTATAGAGGTAGTACAAGATAGTTTTTTATTTCAATTCATAGATACGCCGACTAGAGGTAATAATATTCTCGATTTAGTTTTCAGTAACAATGAACATATGGTAAATAATGTAGAGATAGGGGACCACCTAGGAAATAGTGACCACAATTCTGTGTATTTTAATATACAATGGAAAGGTAATACCAGAGAGAATACAACATTAATACCTGACTTTAGAAAAGCCAATTATGGTGGGTTAAGAAGAGCCCTATCAGCGGACCCTATGGTCAAAAAATTAAGTCGATCCAGGTGTCCAAATGAGTGTACCCCTTCTCAGGCACCTGTCATCTTAAGTCAGGAAGAGACGTCAACCTTGGTAGATACATACGATAATTTTATCAAGTCAGTATTCAATGCACAAAATAAATACATCCCCAAAAGAAAATTTAGATCAAGACAGAACCAACCCAAATGGATGAATAATAGACTATTAGATCTTCTAGGACAAAAGAGAGGAATATATAGAAAAATTAGAAAAGGCGAAATTCACCTACTTGCTTACTATCAGAATCTATCAAGACAGGTAAAAAAGGATATTAGGAAAGAAAAAAGAAATGATGAAATTAAGGTTGCCAATGACTCAAAAAATAATCCTAAAGCTTTTTACCAACTATATAAATCCAAGGTTAGAGATGTAATTGGTCCCCTTAAAACTTCGATAGGAGAAATGACAGAAAATGATTTAGAAATGTGCAGTACATTAAATAGTCAATTTCTTTCCGTTTTCACTAATGAAAATTTGGCACAGTTTCCAGAAGTCCGTAAGGTATATAGCGATAGTATAGAACATAGGTTAAGTACGGTTACTATAAGTAGAAATGATGTGCTTAAGGAAATTGACAGACTGAAACCTCATAAATCGCCTGGTCCTGATGAGGTATATGCTAGAGTATTAAAAGAATGTAGGGATGAGTTAAGTTACCCATTAACATTTTTATTTAACAAGTCATTGGAGACAGGTATAGTTCCAGAAGCTTGGAAGCTTGCAAACGTAGTTCCGATCTTCAAAAAAGGTGACAAATCAATAGCATCCAATTACCGTCCCATTAGTCTTACATCAATCATAGGAAAGCTACTAGAGTCAATTATTGCTAGTAAAATTAGAAACCACTTAGATACATTTAATTTAATAAATTCTTCTCAGCATGGATTCACTCAGGGACGTTCTTGCCTTACTAATTTGCTTAGTTTTTTCTCAGAGGTATATGAAGCAGTAGATAATGACAAGTCATATGATATAATATATTTAGATTTCAGTAAAGCTTTCGACAGAGTCCCCCATGAGAGATTGATGAGAAAGGTTGAGGCGCATGGAATAGGTGGGGCGTTGTTGGGATGGATTAGGTCATGGCTAATTGGTAGGAAGCAGAGAGTCAGCATAAATGGTACGAAGTCAGAATGGGGAGCAGTCAAAAGTGGTGTCCCCCAGGGATCTGTATTAGGTCCTCTGTTGTTTGTTATATACATAAATGACCTTGATTTAGGTATAACTAGTAGGATAAGTAAATTTGCAGACAATACCAAAATGGGGAGAACAATTGATTCAGATAGAGATATAGAGTGCCTCCAAAGGGATCTAGATACCTTACACGAATGGTCAGTAAATTGGCAGATGAAGTTTAACATTGACAAATGCAAGGTATTAAAGATAGGGAAGATGCATACAAATGTTAAATATAAACTAGCTAATGTGGAATTAGAAAACTCGAATTGTGAGAAAGATCTAGGTGTGTTTGTTAGCAATGATTTGAAGCCTAGACAACAGTGTATAAGCGTTCGAAACAAGGCAAACAAGATTCTCGGGTTCATCTCAAGGAGTGTGAGTAACAGAACTGCTGATGTTATCTTAAAACTTTACTTGTCATTAGTGAGACCCCATATGGATTATGCTGTTCAATTTTGGTGTCCTTATTACAGAATGGACATAGATTCATTGGAGAGAGTACAACGTAGAATGACAAAAATGATCCATAATATTAGAAATCTTCCGTATAAAGAAAGGTTGAAGAAATTAGGCTTACATTCGTTAGAGAGACGCAGAGTTAGAGGGGATATGATAGAGGTGTTCAAGTGGGTTAGTGGGATTAACAAAGGGGACATGACAAATGTACTAAAGCTCAGTGATAGCGAAAGAACTCGTACCAATGGTTTCAAATTAGATAAATTTCGTTTCAGAAAAGATATAGGCAAATATTGGTTTGGTAACAGAGTTGTAGATGGGTGGAATGGACTACCAAGTGCTATAGTGGGATTAAAAACGATAGGGAGCTTTAAGATAAAATTGGATAAGCATATGGACGAGAAGGGTTGGGTGTGAAGGGGGATCAGCAGGGTTGGGCCAATCAGCGCTCTGCAGACCCCCGTAATCCTGCGTTAATCTCTAACCGTTTTGGTAAGATGATCCTCAGGGTATTAGAGTGTTGAGCCTATAATTGGGCCTTGTAATTGGGGTTGTGTGGGACAGGGATCTGCCTTGCTTAGGCCAATCGGCTTTCTGCAGACTCCCATTTTCTTATGTTCTTATGTTCTTATGTTCTTAATAATTCTACAACTCATTTTATTGGTTCAACTTTAAAAGTTGCTTTGTAGTTTAAATTTTATTCATAAAATGTGTACAAAACAACTAGTTAGGTAATTATTATGTTCTCTCCACTAACCAACTTTACTCCTAAACTCGATTAATGAAATTAACAAACACATGTGGCAGTGTAAATTTGAGCGAGATTGTAACATATACCTGTAAGCATACTCTTATCAAATTGATAAGATAGTTTTCTTCTTCTTCTTCATTTTATGAATAGCCGCATTTTCCTTTACCATCATTATCTCCGATAGACTGGAAATGGTGTCGTATTTCACACCCAAATGCCATAAAAGGGTGTCCAATATCAAGCCAACTCAACCCTGCTCCTCCACAGGCTTGAGGAAGTGAACAACTGGGTTAAAGTCAAGCCGATTCGGGCTTTAAGTATATATCTGTAAGCAAGTAATCATATTTCATTGGCGAGTGTTAAACAATTCTATCTATCTAAATGTAGTCTTAAATTAGCCCAAACATACGCCAAAGTAAAGATATTCACGATCAATCGAAATTGGGATTTTGTGTATTTCCTCTTTAACAAGTAAGTGTTTATACTTATAAGAGTGTGCAAAATATAAATATGTTCTAATGTATAACTAGGAACCCCAAAAGGTTCACCAAACCCAAATATACGAAGCGTTTGTTGACGTTCTTAAAAAAAACAAAAAAACAACAACAGCTTGCTTTCGCTTGTACGATGCCAGGAGAGGAATGCTTCTTTATTAAACCCTCTAAGTAGCATATTATGTGAATGTTTCTTAAACTAATGGAACTGAAATTGTGTACATCGACTTCCAAACCGATCTGATGATCTCTGAACTTTGAAATAATTGTAATAGTTTCGAAATCTGACCTTAATGATCATTATAACGGAATGAAGGTTCTTGGTACGATGTTGCCAATGTAGCTGCTACCGCTAGATCCAGCGAATCACTTACATCACTTCCATCTAGCGACATCAAGATGTGATGAATTCTAGCGATATTCAAGTTAGTTTCCCTATTTTAAGGAATCGGAGAGATGTTTCGATTGTTAAAGATTATTCTAGATACTTCAACATATGTTTTCTAGTGACATACAAGTGTTTAGTGTCTGGTGACTATCTAGCGATTTGTCAATGCTATTCTAGCATACATTTGTGATTTAGTTTATCTTGCATTTTTGTCTAAATTTGCCCTATTTCTCCAGAAGACTTCCTACATGGTATAGTGTATTGTTCTAGTGATAATTAAATATTATATAGGGCTATTTTAAGTTGGCTGATGAATATGAAGCAGTAATATGCTGGACGATGAGAACACTGTATGTGAACATGTCTCGGATATCACTGATAATTTTTGGCATTTTCTGCCAAAAGTCCAATGGCTTATCAGTGGTGGTAACACAAAATGCACCTAATGTAAAACGTGTCGTCGTCGCTGGTGGGAGCAGGTCTTTCCCGCCCTCAGACCATTCCGACTAGAAGATCCCGCCCGCTTAGCTAGGTCCTTTCCGCCCGAATGTTGTGGGCGGGAAGAGCCAAGCAATCAATCTTTCCTTGGCTGATTCCGCCCTCCAAGATTAGACCGTCCGTCCCGCCCATTTGTATGGTTCACACAACCTCAGCTGATCTTGCCTAAATGTGCGATGCAAAAGCCTGTAACCTTGAAATTCGTGATTGCATTATATATTTTGTCTATTATGAGGCAATTTTATTCAGATTAGGAAGGTTATTCGAGACAGTCTTAAGCATTTCAACTATCACAGATCCTTCCTAAGCTGTATGAGATCGTCTAATGACAGCCGGAATTAATAAAAAGGTGACATAAACCTCAAGGGGTAATGTCACGTTTTCATGATCACTCCATTATTCGCTACTCTACTGTATTTGCAAAGTAACTGATTTCTATAAACATGGGAAATATGCTAATCACCATCGGCTGAAAATGGACAACTGGCAAATTAATTGGTTGTGATTTTTCTTACTAATGGGCGTGTTTTAGTCTCATCGTTATATATACAGTATATACACAAGGTTAGATACAATCACAAATTTCAAGGCTACAGGCCTTTTCATTGCACATTTAGGCAAGCACAGTTTAAGGTATACACGAACCTTACAAACGGGCGGGACGGTCTAATCTTAGAAGGCGGAATCAGCCAAGGAAGGATTGATGTTTGGCTCTTCCCGCCCACAACATTCGGGCGGGAAGGACCTAGCTAAGCGGGCGGGATCTTCTAGTCGGAATGGTCTGAGGGCGGAATAGTCAGTAAGCCGTCGCTGGTTATATTCTAGTTGTTTGTCATGTTGAAAGATTTTGTTGACTCATAATATTAATACCATTGACATTATTGGCTGTATTTTGATTTACAACAAAACAACTAAAGTTATTATGTTAATATTTCAAAAAATTAATTTAAAATAATTAATTGCATTGAGTCTTATATTTTTCAAATCTTACACGCATATTTAAAATATAAAAATATCTATCTATCTATCTATATGCTCAGGCCCAATCCCCATTTTGGGGGTAGCCGACTCAAGACAGAGCAAGAACAGGGAAAACACAAAAACATCATAAAACAAAAAATAAACACAGATAAAAAACACAAACTCTCACACATCCAGGTCACCCAGCAGAAGACCCAAAGACCAGGGTTACCAAGGTCGCTCCAGCACTCCCCCGGCCCCTGACCACCCGGAGAGGTTCCGATCTCGGCAGGCAGACATGCAGCGGAGCCAAAGCCACAAGCCCTCCCACCACACTTCCAGGCACACCCTTCATATTAATCGTCTCCCCGGGCCAGGCGCCTGATGGACTATTATCTAGTCCAACTTGCGCCCGACCCCTTACTCCAAATGACCACGTGTTCACTCAACTATTCACAAGCATTCTCCATTCACTCTTGTCCACCACCACTTCCCCTGCCTGATCTATAGTCATTCCTCTATCATCCAAAGCCTTTCTTACACAGTCTCTCCATCTCAATGGGGGTCTTCCTGCCCTTCTATCTCCCCTTGAATCTGACTCACATATTCTCTTTGTAAGCCTTTCATCTCCCATTCGTTCAACATGACCATACCAGCTCAGCACCCTTCTGTCCACTCTGGCTGACAAATGTTCCTGCTGCCCCACTCTCCTACGTATCTCTTCATTCCTCAATCTGTCTCTCTGTGAGAGTATTTTCCTGCCCTATATTTTTATATATTTAAAATATAAAAATATAGGGCAGGAAAATACTCTCACAGAGATATTTAATTTATTTTTAGTTAGCGCTGTAATTTTTTGTTTGTAAACTAAGTAATCTTTCTAGGATTAAAGGAATAACAATATAATATATAAAAATAGTGTAATAACAACAATAATAATAATAATAATAATAATATTAGTGATAATAATAACAATAATAATAATAACAATAATGATAATAATAATGATAATGATAATGTTATGCAGGCAACAGAATATCTACTACATACAACACTACCAGTGTTAGCTACATTATAACGGAACGACAATATTTTCTGTGCTCATTATATTTGTTCAACTTTAAGAGTTGCTTTGCAGGTTACATTTTAGTAATACAAAGATATACTAATATAATTAGTATAATTTGCATTATTGGCTGTATTTTGATTTACGACAACCTATCTAAACCTATTATGTTATTGTTTCAAATATTAGATCTAAGGAAAACAAGCAACAAGAGATTTTTTGTTATGAAAGTCATTACATTTTAGCAAAATGCTTTTTTTCAATGGTGAGATTAAAGCTGAGAAAGCTAATTATACAAATTTGCTCTTCATTAGGATAAAAAGTTACAAAAATTAATGGTTTGGGTCATGGACAATCTTTACCCTGTGTCCATGATGATTCTTCACATTAAGTACGGTTTTTGTAGGCGTGCGACGGTCAAACGGATAACCCATGGGCTTCTTATCGGGGAACTTCTGTCCTTGGATGCCACAGTAGCCGTGAGTGCTGCCGTGGTCGTTGGTTGTTAGGTCATCATGGACAGCATCTTCACCGCTCGAGATGAAAACATCAAACCAAAATTCCATGCCCCCCTCATTACCCTTAGGAATGAGGAGCCTCTGGGGGTGTCCACAGCTCCTGCCGGACTGAAAATCAAGGGTGGCTCCGCTGGCAATGGCCTCGTCGGTGTCTTGGATCAACTTTGGGAAGGAAATTCTGTCAGGGATGGCCACGTTGGAATCGTAGGAGTTACGCTCAATGCTGTTGTCTCCGGCTTGCACTGAAAGGTAGAACATTATAAGTTAGTACACCGTAATCTAGTTCAACATAAAGTTTATCATTAATGCACTATATAACTCATCATAAAATATATATGCGTTGTTAGACTACTTGAATACGTTTTTGAAATTTGTATAATCCTGAAATAATCTAACCATCCACCCAAAACATATCAAATGGGATATTTCACCATCTAATATATTTGCATTATTAGACTACTAGATTTTTTTTTATGAAAGTTATATAATCTTGAAATATACTAACCATCCACCCAAAACATATCAAGCAGGATAGCGCGCCATCTGTTGTCGTCAATCTCTTGCATTATGTGGTTCTCATCATATACAGGTACGATATATACTCTCACAGTAACCTTATCATCATGATCAGCATGGGTATGGATTTTATAGGTGAAGGGGTTATGATTAAGGCGGGATACATGACCAGTGACCCCAACATCCTCCACATTTTCATTGGTGTCAAGAGCATTACCGAGATCAAAAGCAAAATCTTCGAAGTAAGTTTTCAATTCAGAAACATCAACACTTGTAATCTGAATATTAGAATAGGTAAGCTGTTCCTCGGTGTAAGGGGTAAGCTTGTCTTTGTGTTCCTTGAAGATGGAATCCATGTACTTGTGGAGTCGGAAAAAGGCTGGGTCGCGAGTGGCTGTTTCAAAATGTTCCATGACACCAGGGGGCATTTCAAACTTGCCATGAGGGTCAGCTTGGGCACCCAGCACTCTGTGAGCCTGGTTGTGGAGGGCACCGTAGTAGGCAACATTAGGACTGTACATGGAGGATTCAATGATGTCACCAAGAACGTCAATACCATGTTCGTTATTTATATTGAAGGTGGTACCATCTTCTTTCTCAATGTAGCCATGAGCGATGGCATTCCGAATGCGGCTTTCCATGACCTTCATGTCTCGAATACGGGCAACGCCATCAACATCATCAAATACTGTGTTGTCTGGTCGCATAGGGAACTGCCCTCCGTACTTGTAAGAAGTGTGTGGAGCAAACCCATTCTTGATTGGAAGATCCCAATAAAGCTCATCAACGGGAGAAAGGTAATTTGAGAGTCTCTCAGCATCAAATCTTACAGTAAGCTGGTGATGAGCCCAGAAAAAGAGTTCTCCCTTGCGATCAATAGTCTCTCCGTGCCACCAGAAAGGGAAGTCCAAATGCCAGTGAACGTGGTGAGAGTTGATGCCAATATCCTCTCCAAAGTAGGCAACTTGTTGTTCTGGGTTTTTCTTGCTGCCAGAGTACTTCATCACAAACTCTCCAGAAGTTTGAGTCATCTGGGCACTGTATACTTCATTGATTACTTCAGAGTTGGTGAACATGTGTGGGGTGACTTCATAGAGAGGTGGAAGGACAACATCTTGGGTGAAGGGGGAGTGAGTGACAGCTGCATAAAGAGCATACACAAACTCTCCTTCATTAATTTTTTCCCTGAAGTAGGCAGCATTATTGCGGAAGGCTTCAAAGTCTGTAGTATAGAGGAGAATGTCAACGAGCAGGAGGGCTTCCTCACGCTGGCGTTCATTGAAGAGAGAGAACCAGTGGTGTTGTTCTAGGACTTGATGGTGTTCTATGTCGTATATAAGGGCTTTAGCAGCAGCACCTCCATCACTGAAGTGAGAGGCATCACTCTTAGGATCATAGTTCACAGCTGCCTCATGAAGGTCAGTGAAGGAACTGGGGATGCGATTCGTGATCCTATAAAGGAGTCGGTTGATGCACTGCTGCTTGTGAGCCAGATCAGTGTCAGCGGTCACCAAAGTGACTACCACCAGGAGCACTGCTGCCACTGCTGTCCACCTCATCTTGACTGCTGCAGGGGACTGGCTACTGGAGACTGGCTTGCCTCCCTTATATACAGACTGACGCCTCCTGTTATCTCTCTGTTTACAAGGTAAGCCTAAGTGTTGGTGAGGGATAATCAGACACACTTGGTCAGTGTACTTGATCTTTGCTCTTTTGTAAGTGTTAAGACATAAGTGTATGGACATACAGTCCGTATGTCCATCTGTCTATACTGGAAAACATCTTAGTTTACTGTAATATTGTATAATACTCCCCCCCCCCCCCTCTATCTCTCTGTCTCGTTTACATATACTGTATATATATATTTATGACAATAATTCTACAACTCATTATATTGGTTCAACCTTAAAAGTTGCTTTGTAGGTTACATATTATTTATAAAATGTGTACAAAACAACTAGGTAGGAAAGTATAAATTGAGTGAGATTGTTAAATATATCTGTAAGTATACTCTTATCAATTTGATAAGTTTTTTGTTTTCTTTGTTATATGAAT
Organism: Lithodes maja; assembly: GCA_037953745.1. Taxonomy (NCBI): domain Eukaryota; kingdom Metazoa; phylum Arthropoda; class Malacostraca; order Decapoda; family Lithodidae; genus Lithodes; species Lithodes maja. Next base: position 80,407 of record JBAKBP010003366.1, read on the forward strand.
GTAAAACGTGTTGTCGTCTCTGGTTATATTCCAGTTGTTCGTCATGTTGAAAGGTTTTGTTGACTCACAATATTAATACCATTGACATTATTGGCTGTATTTTGATTTACGACAAAATAACTAAAGTTATTGTTATTATTTCAAAAATTAAATTTAAAATAATTAATTGCATTGAGGCTTAAAAATAATTAAATTATAGCATAATGTTTTTTTCAAGGGTAAATTAAAACTTAGAGAGCTAATCACACTTTGATTTCAGTTGGAGAATTGCACAGAGTAGGGGTGGGATTGTGTTGCAAGATGGGTACTAAGTACCCTACGTAGAGGTGGCATACACTGGGAGAGTTCTGAGGAACACTGATTATTGTAGTAGCGATACAATAGCGAGAGAGATGCAACATTGCGGCGAAGAGAGAGAGATTGCAGAGAGTTGGTGAGCGGACGTGAGTTAATGAGACGAAAGGCATTCTTTTCTACTTTGTCTAGAAGTGCTGTGTTAGAGGATCCTCCCCACACATGTGAACATTACTCAATACAAGGATGCACAGTGACCCTGTACAGACCAAGAAGCTGTGCAGGGGTAAAGAACCCCTTGAGGCGGTTGAGCACACCCAGCTTCTGGGAGGCTTCCTTAGCAAGACTGGTAATACGGTCCTTCCAAGAGAGAGCAGAAGAGAAAGAGACACCGACAATATTGAGAGAAGATGAAGGATTGATTTTTGTATTGTTGAAGTATAAGGGATAGTCCTCTGGGAGTTCCCTACGGATAGTAAGATGGAGAAATTGGGTTTTGGAAGCATTCAATTCAATTCAATTCAAAATATTTTATTGACACAAAAGTTGAATACAGTATATTACAAAATTGCATATATTCACATCCTTTGTGTCAATGAGGAACTGATGCCATCAGGTATATATATGTGTCCTCATTGGTACTCTTATATATACAAGTAATGTCAACAAAGAAAATAATTAAAGTTTTGTCACCCTAAAAAATAAAAATAAAAAATTATCTAAATTAATAAAACAAAAATAAATAAAAACGGAAAAATACTACTGAAACATCCTTAACCCTTTCTCTGTGGGCTTATTTGCGCTATTTAGGGCATATTCAGGCACTCCTGAATGATTAATCAAGTATCTGCATTAAATGAAGTGTATTCTGCCGAAGACTAGGCGAAAATAGCTTCAAAATGACACCAGAACGAGCTTCGTAGGTGGCGGGGTTCACCCGCAGCGTTGCCATAGACATTCGGGAAAACTCGCTAATTATTAGCTCTCGCTCGCTCGGCAACACTGTCGAGACAACCGCGCGAGACCACAGTCTCCCTCAGTGAGCGGCTGGCTGCTCTGAGGGTCGGACGGAGGTCCCTCACGCTCCCGCCCACTGACACTCAATTTCTACGGCTTTTACAGGCTTTTAAAGCCTGGAAATTGCTGTAAATTGCCTATGCGTTCCAGAACGTCACCCACAGGGAAAGGGTTAATAATATTAATGGCTAAGGGGATCTTATTGCTTATACAATTAAGAATATATATTTTTCACACAGTTGTTATAACTAATAAATCTATTTGTTCGAAAAATAATGTCTTAGATTTCTTTTAAATGCATTAAAGGCAACAAGGTTTTCTCTCCCCCAATTGGAAATGGAAGTTAGATCAGAAGATAAGTGTTGTATGGCTTCAATACGTTTGTTTTTGAGGGATTGCTTGATAGCAATTGTCAAATTAATGGTAACGTGGTTACTATGAAGGTTAACGGCACCAACAATTAATCATGATATTGATCTGTAATGGACTGTCTCCTGCTCCTCTCGATTTATGTATGATTTAATTTACTTAATATGTGTTCCGAAGAACTAGTTTTATACTTTTGGGAGCCCTGTTATGCTTTGCAAAAGGGGGCAACTAACTGAACAGAATATTTACAAATCTAGGTTCTTGATTTCGTGATTGAGGATTCCTATTATCTGTCCGCTTAGGGTGCGATAGATCCTAACTTTGACTTATCTTAAACACTTGGCAATGCTAGCTCATTTGCTAAGCTAATGACCCCTAACATGTAACTCATCGATCTCGTCACTGGTACCGTGATCGAGGCCTCCACCTGCTAAGGCTGAACTATGCATGACTTCTCTGAGTCATTTAACTAATCAGTTGATGATTACTCTGGGAACTAATCTCGAACTTAATTGAGCAAGTTTACAGGCAATTGATCAAAAGGTCCTCAACAAAACCTCAAGGCCTTGCAATTCTATCAGTACTGCTACAAGTACCGTCTAACGGACGGTCCTATGGTCACCTATTGCAAATCAAAAGGGTGATGAAGGCTAGTCATCCACGGCGTCTCGTCTCTTATCACCTCATTGTCGGCTGCACCTCAATCTGTTCCTCTTTCTGCTAGGGGCCTTGAAAGAGGGAGAGGCGGCTCTCCTCCCTTGGGACTAGCAAGAGCGTCTAGGTCTCTCACCTCAATTCTTCCTTCAGGACTCTGGGTAGCTTCGTCTCCCAAAGGGTAGTTAGCTCATTGAAATTTTGATATGGGGTATTTAGGGTGTGTTCTTGTGTAATGGGAAGAAACTGTACTTCCCCCTTTTTGGTGTGCAACGGGGAGACATGTACTTTCCCTTTTAGTATCTTTTGTAAGGTTTGACTTAACTGTAAGACTTGTTTCCCCTTCATTCACTCTTCCCTATATTTAAGGGAAATGTATCTTTTAAAAAGGGTTAAGTAACCCTTGTCTATGTAAAGAGGGAATTAGCCTAGATCAGGAGGAGAACTAATATTCTCAAATCTATCTAAATACTTTCAAGCCTAATTTATCCTGTCCCCCTTTTTGTTATTCCATGTAAAATTCTTTCCTTTTCGAATTTAGAGTAATGCTCCCCTGTGTAAAATACTGCCATTATCCTCCCCAAGCCACGTCACCCTTAGTGGTCAATGCTCTCACTGCCGTGACCCAGCCGCTACGTTGTGTCCACAACCTCTAGACTCTGTCATCATTCCCCGCTTCTTCTCCGGACTTAGACTTCCTTTCCCTCCATTCAGAGGGAACCAGTTTGGGACGGAGTCGATGCGATGCTGATGGCGGAGAATCGGAGATTCACCTCTCCCATCGGCTGAGGGCAGGATGCTGAACTCGTGTACTGTACGAGGGTTCAAGGACCGCAGGAAGACGTGTGATTACCCCCCATCCGCCAGGATACGGTAGGCCGAAGAGACCTAAAGGCAAACCTGGTCTGTACCGGTGTCACCCAAAATTGGGAGTATGATAATGAGAGGAATGGGGCGGATACAGACAGCAAGATTCGAGCCCTACTCCTAGGTTAAGAGACTGTCCCAGTACAGTAATGGACATGTCCCAGGTTAAGTGTGTAGATATAAGTAGATATTGTACCAAGGTCAAGAGTTTTGTAAACGGTAAATGTTCCTCATATTAACCCCTTCAGACTCATATGATGCAGAGGTTGCCAGATTAGCAATAAGAAATAGAGTTCTCTCACTCTTATAATTACCTCTCCAAAATTAGTTTTCTGCCCACAGCTAACTCAAAGACAACTGCAGTGGTTGAAGTAACTAAACTAAAGGTTTCTAAATACCCCTGATGGTAACAAAGGCTTTAAAGTAGCCCTAATAGGCTCAAAATCGCGTCATATGTCTGAGATGGTTAATATCAAGCTTAAGATTACTGCAACATGTTTGTATCTATCATCCCGTACTTATTTGGATCTAAATGTGTTGTCAGGATGGTAAATCGGAACCGTCAGTATTAAATTGGTCTAAGAGTAGTACCAGTAGCCTAACCGAGAGTTAAAGTCTTGTCAGCCAACCTTGAAGGTGAAGTTCTTGCTTGGTCTTTGCTAGCCTCCGATTTATCCTACTGTCCCAATTAATGTACCTGAATAATGAGCATGAGTCACGATTGCATGAAGAATAAGAAAACCACGGGGACGGCCAGTTCACCTGAAGGTGGGCGATCATATAATTCGAATGAATTAACGTTCCCCAAAACATCCTTAGGTGATATCTAGAAAGTAAAGAATATGCTAGGTCTCAGTGGGTTTTTTGTGGTTCTTTGGGCTTATCATCGTGCCGGAGTTGCCGCTTTTCCCCTTCCTCGAAGGATGTTGGATGGGGGTCAACCAAACAGGGTTATCCTCTCATTAATTAGAATGCAGTAACGGGTTTGTCGTCAATCTCTTCCTTTCTAACCTATAAACTCAAGAGCTCCAACTCTTTGTGTAGTGCCTCAAGAAAAGTGTGAGAATTTCCAGTAATTCCACTAGGATCACTGCATCCAGCCCTGTATCCAGTTCATACATATGTTAAAACTGAGGGTGCCTGCAGCACACATCCCTGTCTCACTCCTGAGTTCACAAGGAAGAAGGGGAAGGCCTACCCACTACACTTGACAGTGCTTTCTGTACCTGTGTAAAGTCTGGACACTAGATCAAGAAACATTGTTTACATATAAATATATCTGTACAAGCAAGGATTTTTTTTTTTTTTTTTTTATATGGTGTATTGGTGGGCCTTATGGATTGAAACATAGTACAGTATAGTACAAATTCTGTTCCAATAATATCTTCCCTAGACATATTATTAGCTTTTGCTTTAGCTTGGTGAGCCATAGAATGCTATGCATGGGTAGCATGACATGCGGAGATTGTTATTTGAATACGGGACTGTAAGGTTACAAATAGAGAAATAGAGAGAGTATAATATGTACTGTATAGCATATTGTAAATATATATTTATATAAATACTTAGTCTCTCCCTCTCTCTCTACATGGGTAGGGGGAGCTGCTATCAGGTAAAAGACCCAGATATGCTAGCATAGATACTGATCTATATACTGTATGATTATGTAACGTGTACGTGTATATGTAATCATGCGAGTGTATGTTATGAGGTGAGTGATTGTTCGTCTGTAAGTAATGTTTCTTTCGTTGGACGATTAAACAAGCTAACAAAACAAATAATACACACACACACACACACATATATATATATATATATATATATATATATATATATATATATATATATATATATATATATATATATATTTACTATGTGATGAAGGAGACAAAATGCAAAGCTGATTGTATACAAAAAGAGCGGTAGGGAGCCAAATTCAAGGTACGTTAGAGTCAATCTGTCTGGACACGGAACTTGAAGCAGTTAAAGTCGTAGGATGAGGGAAAGATAGATTGAGTGGAGAGTTCCAGAATATACTTGTTGAGTAGAAGAAAGTCTGGTAAAACCGGTTCACTCTTGGGTTAGAGAATTGGACAGATTAATGGTGGGAATATGTTGCAAGGGGGGTGACACCCACTCTCCATAAAGGAGGAGGCATACACTGAGAGAGCTCTGATGAATGCTAATTACTGCAACACCGGTAAAAGAGTGAGAAAGATACAACCTTGTGCCCTGTAGAGAGAGATTGTTGAAAATTAATCCGAGGAGGTGAGTTGATGAGACGAAAATGTAATGCTTTTGACTCTACCATATCGAAAAGTGCAGTATGAGTATTCGATATATGGACGCACCGTGTCCCTGTACAAAGCAAGAAGTTGTGCAGGGGTAAAGAACCCACAGAGATGGTTGAGCACACATACATTCTGGGAAGCTGTTTTTGCAAGGGTGATAATATGATGTTTCCAAGAAAGGTCAAAATAAAAAGAGCCACCAACGAATATTGAGAGAAGACAAAGGGTTGATATACTGTATGTGTTGTTGAAGAGTAAGGGAGAGTCTTAAGGATGTGACGCATGTCGAGTATGAGCATGCTGTACAGAACGCCCAGTCAGGCCCCACTCTCGCTAGGATCGTCAGGGCAGGAACTTTGGCTGTAGTCTGTGTAGAGTTTCCTAACTCAGTTTATGTGAACCGTTGTACTATAAGTATTATCATTATGTATTTTGTTTTCTTCTAAGTCAACGAGTTCTATTTTATATCATTAGATATAAGTATTGTGTGTGGGATTTATATATATATAATGATGCGAAGAGAGAGAGAGTTATGTAACACCGACCAGTGAGCGCGCCACGAGGGGTAGGCCTAATTCCCTCCTCCCTTCCTCCCTTTCAGCGCGTGGGAAGTTCTTTGTCAATCCCAGATTGAGAGTATATGACGTCATGATTGCCAGTGGGCGGTCCTTAAGTAGTTTGAGATATGCCGCTAGAGGGCCGAGTATAAAAAAGAGAGGTTTTTGCCACCATGCTTCAGAACTCATCAGGCAAAGCGACCTCTCATATCCCTTGCAACTATCCATATTCTTCCGACTGATGTGAACTTTCTCTACTCTCTGAACAGCCTACCTTCTTCTCTTCTCGTCCCTGTATAACCTCAATGACCCCTTTGGTGCAGATTTAGTCAGCCAAAGTATTATCGCTTGAGTTCTCACGAGATAAGTGCCTGTTAGATAGCCTATTTTGGAAGGGTTAACTAGAATAGGATTGATTGATGTTTGTTGCACTCGTATATGTATTTCCCTGTGTACTATTATTCATGTTCCTGTTTTCTGCTGGTTTAGGTAATGCTAGACTGGGATAGGGTTCCTCGAGTTGTGATTTCCTACGAGTGCTAGGTTGGTTGAACCAGCACAATTGCAACGGAGACGTGGGAAGCCTAGGGGGTCTTTTTGATTGTGTACCGTGGGAGTTTAGCACTGTGTTGCGAGTGAGGGCTTTTGCCTGTGCCACCCAACACTGTGCTATCTCATTTGCTTGACTTTGAGAGGATCGCCAGGAGAGAACCAGATACTAGTGATCTGGATCTCTCAAGAGAGCATCCCGTCAATTACCGTAATTTGGCCGCACAGTCTTAAGGACCTCGCTAGGCTACGAGCCGCTTGCTCAGCCATTGTCTCTTAACCTTAGATATCCCAGCTAGACTTTGCTCGACCAGCAGATACAGTATAGTATTGAAGCTTCTCCTTATGTATATTATTGTTTAAGCACTATTGATTTCATGTGTGGCACGCTTAGCTACTTCAGAGATTAGTGGCCCACGAGCACAATCTTAGTAGGCTATTGCCAGTGCATTGTCGGAGTACTTCTTCTTAATGTTTGCCATATCCTATTGCTTATTCTTATAATTCTTCTTATGTCAATTTAAAGCCTTTAATTACCAGTGAGTTATTCATTAAATTGCTGTTCAAAATCCGATACTTACTTCTTACGAGTATTCGAGAAGCATCTAACTTATCAGAAGATTCCTTGCTTGATGCTCGAGGACTATTGTTTAACGTAACGTAATAGTGCCGATCCGAAGTAGAGGGTGGAGGACTTCTTAAGTTCTTAGTTCAAGGGTGGATTACTTCGGCTTCGGCCAACACTATTCTTTAGTGTTGTAGTACTTTCTTCTTTGTTTGATTGTTGACCAGACTAGATAACTCCCGTCTTGTTATTAGTCTGTTGTGTGAAACGCTAGTACCGAGTTCTTGTATACCCCGTTATAGCAGATAGAACTCTGGAGGGTAGTGGCGTTTTTTGTTCGGCTGGCAGTACTCTGGGGTTGGGATCGTGTGTTTCCGTTGTGGCAGCGAGCCATACTCGAGTCCTGTGTAAGAGCCCTAGTGTACCCGAGTGCCCGGTCGTAACAAATGGCGACCTTGCTTAGGATTTTGTGAACAGTATAATTTTTTTTTGCAGAGTTGTACAACATTTGTTTGTTGGTACTTTAGCGTACATATTGAAGAATATTTTTTTTTGTAAGGCAATTAGGAGAGCATTTAAGAGACTCCAGTTAATTTAGTAATTAGTGCTTACATAAGGGAGTTTAACACTTTTGTCTCGAGAATTTTTTGGTGAACTTCAGTATGTCGGGCCCTAGTATTGACGAGGAGCGAGAGATGCTATGTGAGGAGGTGCCGTTAGTAACTAGTGAGGAGGATGCTAGACTTTTTGTGAGTAAGCAGTACCATATGACGGAGGAGAGGCTGACTGGGGTGAATGTTTATGGCTTGCACCTGATAGCCAAGGTTTTGGGTCTATCCAATGTAGGAGGGATGTCCAAGGGGGAGCTGATTTCCTGGGTGTTGCGTGGGCGACATGGGGTTTCGGAGGAGAGGGCGTTTGGGGGGGTTCCTCCCCAGATCCCCTCTCACTCGACTCCCACAGTGCCGTCCACTCAGTTGCCGGAGGTTAGCACTCTCCCACAGAGGGATGAGCATTGGAAGATTGGAGTGCCCTCGGGCGGTGCGTATGGTGGTTCCCCAGTTCTTGCCCCCCCTCCTTCAGTAGTGGCAGCTCCCTCTTCCGGCCTGTCTCCTGAGATGATATTTAAACTCGAGCTTGCTAAAATGGAGATTGAGTCTAGGAGGCATGAGAAGGAGATGGAGAATGAGTCTAGGAGGCATGAGAAGGAGATTGAGGCTGAGTCTAGGAAGCAGGAGAAGGAGATTGAGGCTGAGATTAGGAGGCACGAGGCTGAGCTTAGGTACGACTCAGAGAAATATTGTGCTCAAATAGATTTAGATAAGACTCGTGCAGAGTCGACAGGGATTCGGATGGGCCGTGAGGGCCAAGTAAGAGAACAGTCCTTGTCCCACTTAGTCAAATTGGTGCCGGCATTTAGTGAAACTGAAGTCACAGAATTTTTTAATCGTTTTGAGAAGAAGTGTAGGGAGCATAATTGGCCTGAAGAGAAGTGGGCAGCTCTAGTCTCCTCAAGACTTACGGGTAAGGGTCTGAAGGCTTATGATGCACTGCCTTTAGAGTCTTGCATTGACTACCCAGTATTGAAGAGAGCTGTCCTACGGGCATACGAGTTGCAACCAGAAACATATCGATTGAAGTTTCGGGGTGTTACGAAGACTAGGGAGGCGACCTTTCTTGAACATGCCCGGGACTTAAAAGATGCACTTGCTAACTGGACACGTTCTGAGAAAGCTGAGACGGCCGAACAGTTGACTGAGCTGTTTCTGCTCGAGCAGTTTTATAAGTGTACTGGTGCAGATATGACTTTAACTATTAAAGAAAAGAACCCTAAAACTCTACAGGAGGCAGCTGAGATGGCTGACCTCCGGCTATCATTAATTCGTGGGTGCGGGTCTGCCCAGCGTAGTGAGGCAGGTAACAAGGGGCGTGACACCCCACCCCCCCGAGTTAGTGATATACATTATGCAAACAAGTACAAGAGCTATGATACCAAGACTGACCACAAGACTAACACCGTCCCATTTAAGAAGGGGCCGGGCCCTTCCCAGTACCAAGGGAAGCCCAGAGGGGAGTTGGAGTGTTATCTTTGTCATGAAAAGGTGCACTTTGCAAGAGTCTGTCCTAGCAAACCACCTACAGCAGCTGTGTCTTTGGCCTGCAACATTGGTGTGTCTCCGAAGTCTTCTGAGTTTGCCCGGGGCAGTTCGTCAGAGGCTGAGGCACAGCCAATGCAGAAACACCTGAGAGGCTCGAACCCTGCTCAGGATGTTTTTTGCGACCATAGAGGACGGGGTTGCGTGATGTGGGCGGGGCGCAAGCATGGAGTAGAGGTCTTGCGTGATACAGGTGCTTCCCAGACTCTGATGAACAATTTGACTGGCTACCCTATAAATGCGGCTCGGGTGGTAGTGGTGCAGGGTATTAATGCAACTCGGTCATACCCGCTGGTGCGGTTGGAGTTGGAGGTGGATGGTGTGGCACGTGAATTGGATGTTGGGATTGTGGAGAAACTGCCAGTGGAGGGCGTCGACCTTCTTCTCGGCAACGACTTTGCAATGCCCGCTTCTGAGGTTCTACCCTTAGTCGTTGCCGAGAGGACGGCCGACGTGAGTAGGGAAGAGCAAGAGTGTGTCGAGCGGTGCCAGGCACAACCCATGGCGTGTGTTGTCACCCGAGCTCGGGCAGATAAAGTGTCACAGCCTAGTCCTCCGTCTTCAGACCAGCAGAGGAACGATCAACAGGAGGAGGCTAAAGCTGGAGTTGGTTTTAAGAGTTTTGACTCGGCGGCTCTCCTGGGTGATTTAGTATTGGCACCTATGTTAGAGTCTGGAGAGGCCCCAGGACCTGTCACAGCTAGTGAGGAGGTAGGGCCGGAAGAGACTCCGAGGCAGCAACGTTGCACACGGAGAGAAAAAAGGATTGCTCAGTTTGATATTGGGGAAGGATTTGGGTTGCTTCGGAAGCATCTAGACAGGTTGGTTCCCTCAGATATTTGTAAACTGCAGTTGGAGGATCCGGAAGTTCAGAAGTGTGGTAATGGTGCTGTCGAGATTAAACACGAGGACGGGGAAGTATGTCATGTGAACCTGTTGGAGGAGTTTGTGAGGCAACCACCTGAGCAGCCTACTGTCCCTGCGTTGGTCTGCCGCGGCCAAGGTGGAGAAGGAGAGGGGGGCAGTAGGGCACAGGTGGAGGAGAGTAGGGATTGTCATGTCTCGGCGAAGCAGTGGGCGGGGGACACGAGTCTGGTGGCTGTGGAAGCGCTAGAGCACCTGTCTGAGCAGCAGTGTGCAGCACTCCAGCACCAGCTCGGTTCATACCCCACTGGTCGTGCCGAGCCCCTGAGTCTCACAACTCGGGCGGTGCGAGATGTTCCGCAGGCAGGTCATGTGACTGTTAAAAGACCGTTAGCCTCGTTGTTTCGGTGGTTTAAGGTGGGCGACGAGGCCTTGGCATGGTTGCCAGGTCAGGGTCGACCCATGGCTGCCAAGGGTGGTGGTCAAAAGGAGGACATTGAGCAGATTGGTAGGGTCGGCTGTGGTATCGCAGTGCCCGGTCGTCACATAGCCTCCCAATGCTGCTCTAGTCTAATGCAACAGCCCTACCACAGACCGACTGTATCTGGCCATGTCGCTAAAAGCGGTGATGCTGCGCAGGCAGATGTCGTCACAAGGAATGTGGGGGTGCGCATGTACGGTATCGGCGGGGAAGCCTTAGCTATAATGAACTGTGGGAGTGACTGCACGGGTGGTACTGATTGTCCCTCTCATGACCTGGCTGTTCTAGGGACGAAGGTGGAGAAGGAGGGAGACTACAGGTTAGAAGCTGCGGTCTCGGCTGGGTTGTGGGAGGGCACAAGGCATGTTGTTCGTGGAGACAGTGCAAGGCAGTTATTTACTAGGCTATGGCAGTACTTTCGCATGTTTGTTGCTTCTCCAGGCCTGAGGTACGGGGTAGAATCCGACATGCAGGCTGGAGATAGTGCAAGGCTCAGTTTAATTCCCTGCCGTATAAATCCTGCTCGACAGCCTATGGTGCAAGCAGAGCTGGATTACGTGTGGACGAAGGATCTGAGGGATAAGGAATGTCGTGAGTGGTCGTTGCGTGTAACTTTGTCCGAGCGCGCTAAAGAGGTATGTGGTTTTGTTGTGGACGGGAGTACCTACCAGTGCAATGTTATGCCCTACGGACTTAAGAATGCACCAGCAACGTGTCAGAGCCTGATGAATGAAAGTGAAAAGGACAATGATGCGCTGGGGCATTTCGAGATCTATGTTCCAGCCTATGGTCCGGTCGGTGTAGTTTACCCAGATCATTACCCTCTCAAGATCTTGGACCCGTTTCACAATCGGAATATGAGGCGGACCAGGTGGTCACTAAGGTTATTGGTATATAACCTGGACATAAGCCATATTGCCGGTTGTGACAACGAGGTTGCATGTGGTCGTTCAGGGGTATATGATCCTGGGTAGATTGACACACGGGTAGCCTCCTGCTTTGGTTTGAGTAGTATTTTGCGCTTGGTGCTTGTTGGCTCGCGGTTGTAGCCCAGCGTATTGGGTCGTAAAGCAGGATTGTTGAGCGTTTGGTATAGAAGAAAATAGGCTGCCCTTATAGTGCAGCCGGAAAAAACATATTAAAATATAAAAATCATATAAAAACTCTTTCTTTTTGATGAAGATAATTGTATAAGTTTGTCATAGCCTATAAGGTTTGAGTAGTCCACGAACTATCAAACGGCTGAGCTGCTGTAAGCTCGCTCTGGGAGCATGATATTGTGTCTTTTACTATTGTTGGGAGGAGTTATGAAATGTGAATTTTTTTTTTATAAGATGTGTTTTAGTGATAAACTCAGCGTTGTTTTAGTGCCATGCGGTCGCTGGGTGTGAGGGGTTTGATGGGGTTCTGTATATCAGATTTTAGCTCAGGGTTGAGCAAGTAAAATCTTGGGGGAGGTGTGACGCATGTCGAGTATGAGCATGCTGTACAGAACGCCCAGTCAGGCCCCACTCTCGCTAGGATCGTCAGGGCAGGAACTTTGGCTGTAGTCTGTGTAGAGTTTCCTAACTCAGTTTATGTGAACCGTTGTACTATAAGTATTATCATTATGTATTTTGTTTTCTTCTAAGTCAACGAGTTCTATTTTATATCATTAGATATAAGTATTGTGTGTGGGATTTATATATATATAATGATGCGAAGAGAGAGAGAGTTATGTAACACCGACCAGTGAGCGCGCCACGAGGGGTAGGCCTAATTCCCTCCTCCCTTCCTCCCTTTCAGCGCGTGGGAAGTTCTTTGTCAATCCCAGATTGAGAGTATATGACGTCATGATTGCCAGTGGGCGGTCCTTAAGTAGTTTGAGATATGCCGCTAGAGGGCCGAGTATAAAAAAGAGAGGTTTTTGCCACCATGCTTCAGAACTCATCAGGCAAAGCGACCTCTCATATCCCTTGCAACTATCCATATTCTTCCGACTGATGTGAACTTTCTCTACTCTCTGAACAGCCTACCTTCTTCTCTTCTCGTCCCTGTATAACCTCAATGACCCCTTTGGTGCAGATTTAGTCAGCCAAAGTATTATCGCTTGAGTTCTCACGAGATAAGTGCCTGTTAGATAGCCTATTTTGGAAGGGTTAACTAGAATAGGATTGATTGATGTTTGTTGCACTCGTATATGTATTTCCCTGTGTACTATTATTCATGTTCCTGTTTTCTGCTGGTTTAGGTAATGCTAGACTGGGATAGGGTTCCTCGAGTTGTGATTTCCTACGAGTGCTAGGTTGGTTGAACCAGCACAATTGCAACGGAGACGTGGGAAGCCTAGGGGGTCTTTTTGATTGTGTACCGTGGGAGTTTAGCACTGTGTTGCGAGTGAGGGCTTTTGCCTGTGCCACCCAACACTGTGCTATCTCATTTGCTTGACTTTGAGAGGATCGCCAGGAGAGAACCAGATACTAGTGATCTGGATCTCTCAAGAGAGCATCCCGTCAATTACCGTAATTTGGCCGCACAGTCTTAAGGACCTCGCTAGGCTACGAGCCGCTTGCTCAGCCATTGTCTCTTAACCTTAGATATCCCAGCTAGACTTTGCTCGACCAGCAGATACAGTATAGTATTGAAGCTTCTCCTTATGTATATTATTGTTTAAGCACTATTGATTTCATGTGTGGCACGCTTAGCTACTTCAGAGATTAGTGGCCCACGAGCACAATCTTAGTAGGCTATTGCCAGTGCATTGTCGGAGTACTTCTTCTTAATGTTTGCCATATCCTATTGCTTATTCTTATAATTCTTCTTATGTCAATTTAAAGCCTTTAATTACCAGTGAGTTATTCATTAAATTGCTGTTCAAAATCCGATACTTACTTCTTACGAGTATTCGAGAAGCATCTAACTTATCAGAAGATTCCTTGCTTGATGCTCGAGGACTATTGTTTAACGTAACGTAATAGTGCCGATCCGAAGTAGAGGGTGGAGGACTTCTTAAGTTCTTAGTTCAAGGGTGGATTACTTCGGCTTCGGCCAACACTATTCTTTAGTGTTGTAGTACTTTCTTCTTTGTTTGATTGTTGACCAGACTAGATAACTCCCGTCTTGTTATTAGTCTGTTGTGTGAAACGCTAGTACCGAGTTCTTGTATACCCCGTTATAGCAGATAGAACTCTGGAGGGTAGTGGCGTTTTTTGTTCGGCTGGCAGTACTCTGGGGTTGGGATCGTGTGTTTCCGTTGTGGCAGCGAGCCATACTCGAGTCCTGTGTAAGAGCCCTAGTGTACCCGAGTGCCCGGTCGTAACAAGGATGATTGTGATGAGTTAATAATAATACATATAATGTTCATTCAAGTTAGCAATTTACAATGTTGGTACAACATATGTTTCAAATATGACATGTACCAGCTTTGCATAATTCCAACTAAGGATAGAAGAGATTACGATATTAGGCATAAGTAAGGGCCGGTAATTTGAGATTTGCAGGTATTACTGAAGCATAGTGCGCGGAATTTCGATGTGAGTATCCTGGGTTCGAGTCCTCGGAGTGCCACATGTATTTGTTGATTTCATTAATTGAGTTTAGATGTGAAGTTGGTTGGTGGAAAAAACATAATAATATATGAAAGAACAAAGTGAACATAGAGTTTCCAAAATAATACGCAATGTCTTTAAGGGGTTAGTGCTTGGTTTTAGGTCCATGTATTTACTTATTATTATTATTATTATTATTATTTTTTTATTTTTTATTTTTTTTAATATTATTCTTTTTTTTAAAGTGTCCACGCTGGACCTCCATCAAATTTAAAATAGCACCCCCTAGACTGCCTTTCAAGATAAATTTGTACATTTTTCGGTAGCCGCTCGCCAGGAAAAAAATCGACACCTAAATGGCACGAAAAGTTACACAATATTGACGAATAAATGGGGCGAAACTAAAAAAATATATATATACATTGATAAATAAATATATACATTGATAAATAAATATATACAATGATAAATAAATATATACATTGAACATAAATATATACATTGATAAATAAATATATACATTGATAAATAAATTGCAGGAGGAGGAAGTCAGGGAGGAGTACAGGAGAGCAGTGGAAAGACGACTAGGTGGGTTCGACCTGGAAGTTATGGAGGAAGTGGAGGAGATGAGCAAGGTGTTTAAGGATGAGATCTGTGCAGCATGTGAGGAGGTGTGTGGAGTGAGGAGAAGAGGGAGGGGAGTGAAAGGTACAGCATGGTGGACAGAAGAGGTAAGAATAGCTGTGGAAGAAAAGAAGAAAGCATATAGAGAGTGGTTGGGTAGTAGAGGGAATGAAGATTCCGAGAGACAGAAACGAGCGAGGTACGTGGAGAGTAAGAGGGTGGTGAAGAGAGTAGTGAAGGAAAGTAAGAGAAGAGTAGATGAGGAATTTGGAAGGAATCTGAGTGTAAAATGGAGGGAGAGTAAGAAACTGTTCTGGAAAGAAGTCAAGAAAGTTAGGGAAGGTAGCAAGGGAAACAGTAAGGGTGTGAAAGATAAGAATGGGAGAATGCTAGCCGAGAAGCAAGAGAGAGTCGAAAGATGGAGGGAGTACTTCAGTGAGTTGCTAAATGAAAGGAATGAAGAGCCAGCAAACATAGCTGGATATGGTATGGGAGGGAGAAGAAGAGAAGTAGTGGAGGAGGAGGTGGGGATCAGGAGGTCAGAAGTGTGGGAAGCCATGGAAAGAGTGAAGTTGGGGAAAGCACCAGGAACAGATGGAGTGTGTGGGGAAATGTTGAGGTATGGTGGTGAGATAGTGATAGAATGGGTATGGAAAATGTGCAAACTAGCATGGGAGAAGGGGAGTGCACCCGATGACTGGAAGACTGGCATAATAGTCCCCCTATATAAGGGCAAAGGGGAAAGAGGAGTGTGTGGTAACCACCGAGGAATATGTCTTCTAAGCGTAGTAGGGAAGGTATACAGTAGGGTAGTGATTGAGAGAGTGAGAGTGAGAACGGAGAAATGGATAGGCGACGAGCAGGGAGGTTTTAGGAAGGGAAGAGGATGTGTAGATCAGATTTTTACCCTGAATTGTGTTGTGGAGAAGTATCTGGAGAAGAAACAAAAGGTGTATGTTGCCTTTATGGACTTGGAGAAGGCCTATGACAGAGTGGATAGAGAAGGTTTGTGGAAAGTACTTAGAATATACGGAGTAGAGGGCAAGTTGCTGAAAGCAGTGAAGAGCATGTATGAGGGTGCAAAGGCGGCAGTACGTGTGGAGAGTGAGCAGAGCGAGTTCTTTGACCTGAATGTTGGTTTGAAACAGGGGTGTGTGATGTCCCCGTGGTTGTTTACTGTATATATGGATGGAGTTATGAAAGAAATACTATCAAGAGCAGTGGATGTTGGTGTATCGCTGAAAAGGGAGGGAATTGAGTGGAAGCTACCTATACTGCTGTTTGCGGATGATACAGTTCTGATGAGTGATAATGAATGGGAGTTGCAGGGTCTGGTAAATGAGTTTGGAACAGTGTGCGAAAAACGGAATATGAAGGTAAATACGGGGAAGAGCAAGGTTATGGTCTTCGAAAGGGGTGAAGTCACAGAGTGTGAGGTGAAGCTGAACGGTCAGGCTATGGAGATCGTCAACTCTTTTAAGTATCTGGGCAGTGTGTTGAGTAAAGATGGGACTATGGATGAAGAGGTGCGGGAGAGGGTACAACAGGGGAAGAGGGTTGTAGGAACGCTAAAAGCAGTAACAAGAAATAGGGTGGTCAGTATGGAAGTGAAGAAGTCCTTGCATGACAGTGTGGTAATCCCGACACTGACTTACGGAAGCGAAGCATGGACGTTGGTTGAGAGACTCAGACCAAGAGTGAGAGCAGTGGAAATGAATTACTTAAGGAGTGCGTGCGGAATTACATGGAGGGATAGACAGACTAATGAGGAAGTAAGAAGGAGGTGTGGTGTGGAGGTAGATGTGCTGGAAAGTGTGAAAAGGAACAACTTGAGATGGTTCGGCCATATGGAACGTATGGAAAGCGAGAGAATGACTAAGAGGGTGTACGAGAGCGAGGTGGAGGGACAGAGGGGGAGAGGTAGACCGAATATGAGGTGGAAGGATGGAGTGAGGAACTACATGAATGAAGGCGGTGCTGGTTGGGGGGAGGGGCGTCGACTGACTGGGGACAGAGGTGCATGGGGGCGGTTCGTTCGTGGCCACCCCTTCGGGGATCACGGCGTCAGGCAATAGATAGATAGATAGATAAATAAATAGACCCCCAAAAGCACTACCCCCATAATGGAGTCCACGGAGTCGGTAAGGTCGGTAATCGCCCCTCGTGGTATTGTGCTGAGGGTAACTTTGTAGCAAGATAAGGACATAATCTTCTGCATTAAGGGGGTACTACTCGCTTTTTATGGACCTCCTTCACCCTCGTGTTTAGTTTTGAGATTTTAAGACGTTCTTTCCACTAGTTTGGCGATTTTAATAGCTTTCGCCCCATTTCGTTGTCAATTTAGAGACCTTTCGTGCCATTTAGGTGTAGATTTTTTCCTGGCGAGCGATAGCGAGCCTGTGTTAAGAGGAACCGGCCTTTGGCCGGGATATTTTTCTATCGAAAAATGTACAAATTCATCTTGAAGGGAGGTGGTGGTGGTGGGGGGGGGGGGGGGGGGTTAAGCTTGATGGAGGTATAGTGAGGAAACTAAAAAATATATACATGGAGTTGGTAAGGTCGGTCATCGCCCATCGTGGAGTTGTGCTGAGGTTCATTTAGTAGCAAGATAAGGATATTATCTTATGCATTAAAAAGAAACTAAAGCCGGTGTTAAGGCGGTGTCACACGAGCGATTTTCCGTCAATTTTTACGAGCAATTGTAGTCTGGCTGGTTTAAAATGTCAGTTACAGCAGAAATCAGCCACCTAACATAATCTACCGATAGTCTAGAATGCGACAAAGCTTCAAAATAGTACGAGACAAAACTTGCTCGTGTGATACCGGCTTTACACGAGCGCTTTTTACGGTAATTATCGACGAGCAAGTTTTTTTTTTAGCATTTTGAGGCTTGTTCACGTTGGAATCGGAAACTAGACTAAAGGTAGATATTATGCTAGGTGGCTAATTTCCTATAACACGGACATTTTGAAGCTGCCAGACTACACTTGGTTGTAAAAATTGATGGAAAAGGAACTCGTGTGACACTGCCTTAAAAGATGCCAAATTTTCGTGAATGAAGATCGGTGTCCCGGATGCATATTCACCAACTGTACCCCACTCTCGCACCAGTGCTGAGAACGGCGGCGCGAGACGATTTGAAGGAGTTTAACTCGCTCAAACTTCGCAACTCACGCATACCGCTCCATATGGCCTGTGTGTGTGTTTCTATATTGATCGTGCATAATAATAATAATAATAATAAAAAAGTAAATATTAATTACTCGATAACTACTATTAGTATCTTCATAATTTTTTGCTTATGTTTTTTTCTTTTTATCAAATCTCTTGTAGAGAATGAACAAAATGTAAAAATACATGCTGAAGTTAGTGTATATCTGTGAAAGATGATTAGCCTTGAAGTCTTGCCAAGCTTTGAAAAAAATCATCCTTCGATGATGCATAAATGAGGCGCTTCACTGCAGCCATCAGCTCCTGGCGATCCTCTTTCCTTATGCCATGCTTGAGGTCAAGTAGCCATCGCCACACTTGCTGAAGTAAGTGAACAATGCATAACAACTGACGGACTACAGACCAGGTTGCTGCTAGGGCTCCCGTCATTGCATAACAACTGACGGACTACAGACCAGGTTGCTGCTAGGGCTCCCGTCATTGCATAACAACTGACGGACTACAGACCAGGTTGCTGCTAGGGCTCCCGTCATTGCATAACAACTGACGGACTACAGACCAGGTTGCTGCTAGGGCTCCCGTCATTGCATAACAACTGACGGACTACAGACCAGTTTGCTGCTAGGGCTCCCGTCATTGCATAACAACTGACGGACTACAGACCAGGTTGCTGCTAGGGCTCCCGTCATTGCATAACAACTGACGGACTACAGACCAGGTTGCTGCTAGGGCTCCCGTCATTGCATAACAACTGACGGACTACAGACCAGGTTGCTGCTAGGGCTCCCGTCATTGCATAACAACTGACGGACTACAGACCAGGTTGCTGCTAGGGCTCCCGTCATTGCATAACAACTGACGGACTACAGACCAGGTTGCTGCTAGGGCTCCCGTCATTGCGCAGAGGTTGTAGGTCATGAACGTTTCTGGTGATTGCTTCCAATAAAACGCATTTTCTCCAACAGCTCTTTTTACCATATGAAAACCTGTAATGAGAACAAAAGCGGTTAAAGGAATATATCGGATACATTCAGATGTAAATATGTACCTATAGTACACAAACAAGCTCCATACTAATATTAAGGTTACTATAATTTCCAGCTGATATCTGTAAGTCTCTCTCTCTCTCTCACACACACACATTACACACACACACACACACATTAGTGGTAGTACATAATTGTGTTGGTCTGAACAATATACAAGAACTATTAGGCTCACCTTTCTTCAGTGTTACCTTATCTATGGAGGATGTAAACAGCAGAGCAAGAGGAGCAGCTCTGCTGTCAAAGTCATTATGATAGCAAACCTGCCCATAACCAACAAACTTGCTCCTAAATTTAAGGGTTTGTTCAAAATTTAAAAAATCCCAAATGAGTACCAGATCGTAGTAGACTATAACGGAGAATCGTGCGTATTTCGAAATAGGCATGCTAGACGAGTCCATGTGGAGGTAAACCACAAAGATGCACCTAACCCAAATACCCAACCTCATACGTCATCTACTGATATAACCTGGCTCCCCGCTCCCAAGCCACCACCTCCTCAAACCCCACATACCCCTCCACCACCCCAACACAACTCACCCTCACAAACCCCACCATCCTCTTCCTGATCCACCAACCCCTTCCCCACCCCCACACAACTCACCTTCACATCCCCTTGCAGCAGAAACCCACACCCCTGCTCTTCCAACCCCCCCCCCCTCAAAACCAACCTAGCGTATATTCAACACATACTAACACCCTACCTTCCCTAGCCTCCACCCTCCCAACTAAACCTCAACCACATTTCTCACCTCAAAACCCAATAGCCCTCACCATACCTGCAAATGTACACCCACAAAATGTACAAAATAACCCTGCTCTCCCAAACCCCATGTCACTCAGCCATACAATTTTGCAATCCCCTCCATCACCCACCAACCCACCCACTTATCCATCACAAAACCAAATGAACCTCACCACACCCCCAGGAAGCTCCCATGAACGAATTCCTAAAAACACAATGACTCGGTCCGGCAGGGCCCCACAGACTAGGTATTAACTCTACCGTAATTCCCTCTACTATCGCGTCCGCAGAGGTCCTTAACAGGCCAGGAGACAGGTCAAGGGTCATCAGTCACCACCCAGTAGCCGTACAGTCAACACCTCAGCCCACGCATCCAGAGTTACCCACCAAATTGCTAGTAAAATTTGCCATCTGGATCTCGGGAGAGGGGAGGAAACGACGACTCAAGCACACTGCCTAACTTAACCGTGCTTATAAGAACAAGTCGCAACCAACGACGCTGATTGTGGTATGACGTGAGGGCTTCCTAGGGCCGCATACAAAGTGATGGTACCACGCCCTACAAATTGTGCAGCCCACCTCTGTCACCGAAACTGAGAAAAAGTTCACACTCCAGCCATGAGGACGTGACTTTATTTGGGACAGGGGTGGTGTTATACCACAACTGGAGACACCACGGTCCCCAGACACCTCAGTTACCCCCCTCCAAAACCAAGTGGAAATCCAACACAGAAAACGGTCCCATAAGGCATCAAACCCCTCCTTGAAAAATAAAAACAAACTCCAACACCACCCCACCCCAAAGAGGCAGCGGGTACAAGACCTGGAGGTAACGCCACGCCTTCAGCTTGGTCGTTCAGGGCCGGGACTTCACCAACCTGGACGCCAGAACACCACCACACAACCAACCAGCTGATTGGTCCCTGGCAGGTATCCTGGGGCGAATCCGGAGGGCCCTTCCATTACTCTCCCCCCTACCCCCATCGCCGGAGCCAGAGCGACCTACACACCACTGAGAACAAATGTATCACAGTGCCATTTTTCTTTGTGCCACTCCTAGGGCGGAAAGCAGCTAGAAAATGGATAGGTATCCAGACCAGGTAGGGGAAATTATCTACCCTCCTCTCTGAGGTCCGAATGCATTCAAGCCCCAAGGTGCTTTCCAGCCCGACCCTACTCCTTGCAACAAATCGGCAAATCCCGAGCAAGTGACCTAGATGCTTTTCAGCTCAGGAACCTAGAATGCTTTTCAGCTTCTTGGTACCTTAACCCCTTAAGGACAGGGCCGTTTGTTAACATGACCTAGCTGCCAGGCGAGTATATTTACCGAAAACGAGCTTCATTCCATGCTCTTTTTCATGCATAAACAAGAGCCAGAGCGTAATACAATTATGTATCCGTGAAAGGGCGATAATAGAGCTTTCCAATGACACCTTAATCATCCTTGTACGACCACGGGTTATCCTGTAGCGATCGCGTAACCGGAGGTGAAAATACCCTAAAATAAGGTAATTTCCGCAGTTTTATCCTTGTCTCGCGAGAATGAGTGTTGGTGGGAAGACGGCGGAGGTCCCAGACACGGCCCAGTGGTGGTGCCGAGTGGTCAGAGCCTGCCTATCATCCTCCCAACGCGTAGACTCTCTCTCAGAGCCCCTAATGTGCTCAGAATGCCGCCCGTCATAGTCATATGACGGGCACCGGAGGATAGGCCATTTATCTCTCGCCCGTTATATGATGGGCACCGCAGCTTGAGTGTTAACCTACTAAGTTATTGCTGCAATATAGACGCTTGAACTAGTTGAGGCCTGGCTTTCAGGCCCCCTTTTACCGTAAGTTATATATTTCACCAGTTGCTAGTTAAAAACTCTCACACGCTATCAATAACATTAATGATCCCTCTATAGGTATATTGTCACACGTTTGTCTAACTCTAGGCTATCAAACCACTGCGTACCTATAGGTGGAGAGCTCTGCCATACAATCACTTACATTAAACTCCAGTTAGGAATTCCCCCACATAATTGAGTCTAATTAGGAGTCACTGATCATACATTACGTTTCTATGAATATGTGCTAATATTGTATATAATTACATGTATCCTTGTGTACCATATTGAGATTTATGCTGTACTTTACCATAAAGACTTATATTGATGATTAACCATGCATTGTACCTGTATTAACCATGCATTGTACCTGTATTAACCATGCATTGTACCTGTATTAACCATGCATTGTACCTGTATTTATATATAAGAAATGCATATCAACCCACTACTTAACCCTTTCACATTTTTATGACGCAGAGGTTGCCAGATTAGCAATAATAAATAGAGTTATCTCATTCTTATAATTACCTCTCCAAAATTAGTTTTCTGCCCACAGCTAACTCAAAGACAACTGCAAAGATTGAAGTAACTAAACTAAAGGTTTCTAAACACCCCTGATAGTAACAAAGGCTTTAAAGTATCCCTAATAGGCTCAAAATTGCGTCAAGAAAGTGAGAGGGTTAAAGGGGGATGGGCCGGTTTTCTGGACCACTTTCTCCCTCATGTTTAGCCCCATTAGTTTTCAGATGTTAAGATGTTTGCCCCATTAGTTAGTCGATTTTAAGACCTTTCGCCCCATTTCTTCGTCAATATTTAGACCTTTCGTGTTATTTAGGTGTCGATTTTTTCCCTGGCGAACGATAGTGAGCCTGTAATGTTGAAAGAACCGGCCTTCAGCCGGGACATTTTTCTACCAAAAATGTACAAATTAATCTAGAAGGGGGATCTAATGGATGTTTTTTTTTAAATTTGATGGAGGTTTAGGGAGGAAACTAGAACAATAATGAATACATGCAAAAATCGCCCAAAAAGTGAACCATCTCCCCTTAAATAATATAGCTTGTACAGTCGCGCTAATAAGTGATGTCTCGGCACCAAGTATGTTTTGATCAATTATTGGTATCAGCAATATCTAAGCTTCATTTCTTCAAATCGAGTGAAACATACAAACATGTTCCTACACTTACTCACCCTATTCAACATCTGACAGACATTAATACAGCACACAGAGAGCCAAACGTTTCAATTTCAATTTCAATTTCAAAACGTAATGATAGCTGGGACATGACTTATTGGCGCGACTGTACACCTGGCTCCTGTATTCTCTCAACGCCTCCCCCTCGGTAAATAGGGAACCCTCAACAGATGGTAAAGAAGGGCGCAATTATCTCGTTTTTCTGGACCCCCTTCTCCCTCGTGTTTAGCCCCACTAGTTTTGAGATTATAAGACGTTCGGCCCATTAGTTTGGCGATTTTAACACCTTTCGCCCCATTTCGTTGTCAATTTTAAGACCTTTCATGCCATTTAGGTGTCGATTTTTTCCTGGCGAGTGATAGCGAGCCTGCAATTTTAAGAGGAACCGGCCTTCGGCCGGGAAATTTTTCTAACGAAAAATGTACAAATTTATCTTGAAGGGTGGTCTAGGGGGTGTTTTTCTAAGCTTGATGGAGGTCTAGCGAGGAAACTAAACAAATATAGGAATAAATGAATTAATAGACCAAACAAACGGCCAGTCTTCCCTTGATAAATTTAGGAAAACAAATGTTATGGCAGAAAAGTGTGCGGTGTGTTTGTTTAGAGTAATGAAGTAGATAGCAGGAGGAGGTGTTTGTGAGAGCCAGCTGGATCACTCTGTGTAGGTGAGGCACAAACAGAAACAGTGAGGGAAGCCAGACAAATGAAAAGGAGTTGCATATTTCTGGATGGGGATAAACGTCTTAAAACAGTTGGCTGAATGGGGCCGAATGGATACAAGCTAGAGAAAGAGAGAGGGAGAGAAAGATAAAACCAAATTGTGAACCCCCCCCCCCCTTAACCCCTTCTGTACCGACAACATCCTTTTAACTTTATTTTGGCTACTATTAGACGATTTCATTCAGTTTATAGAGGGCCTCCAGCAATTAACAGGCTTCGAACTATCACCCTTAACACTTTTTACTGCCACAGTGCACAAAATAGTCTAAATATAACAAGAATAAAATGAAAAACACGTCGCCGGTACAGAAGGGGTTAACTAGCGAGGTAAAACTACCGGCCTTCAAAACTATTGTATGTACACCAAGGGTCATGGCCGTACCCCTGGTGTACACCAAGGGTCATGGCCGTACCCCTGGTGTACACCAAGGGTCATGGCCGTACCCCTGGTGTTGCTGGTGTAATGGCTTAGATGCTTATGTTCTAGGTGTGGTGTCCCGAGTTCGAATCCCGGGAGGACCATATGCTTTCATTAGTTTATTCAAGTACATTGGGGTTTGTCTTGAGTCGGCCACCCCCGCCAAAAAATAAAATAAAAATAATAATCAAAAAGACGTTTATCCCCATCTAGGTGTCGATTTCTTCACGAGCCAGCATTGTATGGAGAAATCCGGCTTCGCCGAAGAATTTTTTCTATCGTAAAATGTACAAATTTAGCTTGCTGTCAAAACAAAAATATATATATGCTGGCTCGCTACCGCTTGCGAGGAAAATATTGACAGGGGAGGTGTGGCGGAGTGGTCTTGCCACTGGACTAGTAATCCAATGGACCCGGGTTCGAATCCCAATATGTCAATGGGAAGATATTATTGGGATGGAATTTGTGCTATACCTAGTATCAGTGCATTACCACAGCACACCGAAACGCCAAATAAATACCCTCATTGTTCCCTGATTAAATAACATTGTATGAATATTCCCATATTCAAAAATATGCTACAGGGGGGACAATGCCTAGTGAGTTGATTGCTCAATAGGTGGCGTTCTGAGCGTGAGGGTCCGAGCCTGGAGGATGAGACTGTGAAGCACAGGGGCGGAGCAGCTTCAGAGATGGAGTTGCTTCGCGCAGTGAAGCTTCGCATGTCTCACTCCCTAGACTGGAACAAGACCTCACGGGCCTCACCGTGTTCAGCGGTAGAGTGTAAAGGCTATCAGCCTATGCCCGAGAGGGAGTAGTTGGAATATAGAAAAAAAAAAAAAAAATGGATGGGCGTAAACGTCTTAAAATAGTAGGCTGAATAGGGCCGAATGGATACAAGCCAAAGAGAGAGGGAGAGAAAGAGAAAACAAGCGAGGTAGGCTCTCTTAAAGACATAGAAAATTGGTTAGCTATCCTCGAACAAATTTGGTTTCTACAAAATTACACAACAGTAGCAGCTTGCTGGTGTAGTGGTTAGCTTCTTAGAGTCTCACTTCGGTGGTTGGAGTTCGCGCCCAGTTCAAATGGTGGAATATTTTTCACATCACACCAAAGATGTAGTAACTATCTCTTTGAGCAAGAGGATGAGGGGTTAACCCGTACAGTACCAGGGACGTCCCTTTCATCATATTCTGGCAACTATTAGACGATTTTATTCAGCTTAGGAAGGACCTCTAGCAATAATAAATCTTCACACTATCCAACCAACCCTTTTACCTACCACAGATCCTTCCTAAGCTGCATAATATCGTCAAAATATAGCTAGAATACAATATAACACACGTCGCTGGTACTGAAAGGGTTAAGGGGAGTATCTACTTGAGGGATTTTTTTCTGGACTCCTTTCTCCCTCATGTTTAGCCCCATTGATTTTCTAATTTTAAGACGTTTGCCCAATTATTTTGACGATTTTCAGAACTTTCAACCCATTTCTGTCAATTTTAAGACCTTTCGTGTCATTTAGGTGTCGATTTTATCCTAGCGAGCGAAAGCGAGCCTGTAATTTAAGAGGAAGCGGCTTTCAGCCGGGACATTTTTCTACCGAAAAATGTACAAATTTATCTTGAAAGGGGCTCAAGGGTGTAATCTTTAGCTTGAAGGATATCTAGGGACCAAACTAAAAACCTCCCCTTAATGCAGGCTATAGGTCTTCCTTCTGACACAGCCATAGCCTGGCTGACCCTAGGCCTGGGTGATTGTACATCTTAAGGGGGGTCACCGTTTTTTTTTTTTCTCTTTTTCTCTTTTTCTCTCTTTCCCTGGCTTGTATCCATTCGGACCCATTCAGCCAACTGTTTTAAGACGTTTATCCCCATCCAGGTGTCAATATCTTCCTGGCCAGCGATGCGAGCCAGTATTGTATGGAGAAATCCGGCTCCATTTTTCTATCGAAAAATTTACAAATTTAGCTTGCTGTCAAAATAAAAATACATATATGCTGGCTCGTTACCGCTTGCCAGGAAAATATTGACACCTAGATGGGGGTAAACGTCTTAAAACAGTAGGCTGAATGGGGCCGAATGGACACAAGCCAAAGAGAGAGAGGGAGAGAAAGAGAAAACAAGCGAGGTGGGATCCCTTAAGACTAATGGTGTTAACAAATTGTACATCAGTGGTGCTGCCCTTGTGGCCACTATTGTACATCAGTGGTGCTGCCCTTGTGGCCACTATTGTACATCAGTGGTGCTGCCCTTGTGGCCACTATTGTACATCAGTGGTGCTGCCCTTGTGGCCACTATTGTACATCAGTGGTGCTGCCCTTGTGGCCACTATTGTACATCAGTGGTGCTGCCCTTGTGGCCACTATTGTACATCAGTGGTGCTGCCCTTGTGGCCACTATTGTACATCAGTGGTGCTGCCCTTGTGGCCACTATTGTACATCAGTGGTGCTGCCTTTGTGGCCACTATTGTACATCAGTGGTGCTGCCCTTGTGGCCACTATTGTACATCAGTGGTGCTGCCCTTGTGGCCACTATTCAGTAGTCACCCTTTAAACTTTATATACCTTTAAAACTTAGGTACACTCGGATACCATAGTTTCTAGCCCACTCATAAACAATTGTGGGATCCCTACGTTTTTCTTTATGCAATTATTTTTACCTGGAATAATTTTTGGATATAACTTGTTTTTCAATAAATAGTATATATAGTTTTATAGTTGATTATAGACAAATATAGTCATCAATTCGTTTCCAGGGGTATATACTTCCATGATTAGAAAAAGGTGAAATCCACGAATATTTATGAGTGGGCTGGAGACTATGGCATCCGAGTGTACAGTACATCATCAATATCATTCAATTTGAGATTTTTCAAATGTGCAATCGCGCTAATAAGTGATGTCTCGCCACCAAGTATGTTTTGATCAATAATTGGTATTGGCAATATCTAAGCTTCATTTCTTCATATCAAGTGAAATATATAAAGCTGTTCCTACACTTACCCACCCTATTCAACATCTGACAGACATTAATACAGCACAGAGCTAGTCAAACGTAATGACAGCTGGGACATGACTTACTCGGGCGACCGTATTAGGTTAACCATCTGATTCTGTGGGTGCACATTGTTCCTTGTTACTATAAATATGTACTCCTGGTGAAGGAAAACTGTATCAATTTAATTCTGGGGAGAAGCACCATTAGCCCCTTCTGTACAGGCAACGTTTTTTAAAGTATCTTCTAGCTATATTTATACGATTTTGTGCAGTTTAAGAAGGATCTGTGGTAGTAGTAAGGGTTAAGTGAGATAGTTCGAAGCCTGTTAATTGCTGGAGGCCCTTTTTAACTGACTAAACAATGGGTTAAGACTGGTGACCTGTCACGATCATATGAGTGGCAGTAACCACAATTTTGGGATCAGGAGACTTTTTCTATGTCCAAGATTATTTGCTAGAAAGTAAATACAAAATGTGAGACACAAAATAGTTCCTATGTGAGTAATAAGATAAAAAAAAATGGAATCCGAATTCCATGTGATACTGTCAAACAAAGAATTCCATGTGATACTGTCAAACAAAGAATTCCTTGTGATACTGTCAAACAAAGAATTCCTTGTGATACTGTCAAACAAAGAATTCCTTGTGATACTGTCAAACAAAGAATTCCATGTGATACTGTCAAACAAAGAATTCCTTGTGATACTGTCAAACAAAGAATTCCATGTGATACTGTCAAACAAAGAATTCCTTGTGATACTGTCAAACAAAGAATTCCTTGTGATACTGTCAAACAAAGAATTCCTTGTGATACTGTCAAACAAAGAATTCCATGTGATACTGTCAAACAAAGAATTCCTTGTGATACTGTCAAACAAAGAATTCCATGTGATACTGTCAAACAAAGAATTCCTTGTGATACTGTCAAACAAAGAATTCCTTGTGATACTGTCAAACAAAGAATTCCTTGTGATACTGTCAAACAAAGAATTCCTTGTGATACTGTCAAACAAAGAATTCCTTGTGATACTGTCAAACAAAGAATTCCTTGTGATACTGTCAAACAAAGAATTCCTTGTGATACTGTCAAACAAAGAATTCCATGTGATACTGTCAAACAAAGAATTCCTTGTGATACTGTCAAACAAAGAATTCCTTGTGATACTGTCAAACAAAGAATTCCTTGTGATACTGTCAAACAAAGAATTCCTTGTGATACTGTCAAACAAAGAATTCCATGTGATACTGTCAAACAAAGAATTCCTTGTGATACTGTCAAACAAAGAATTCCATGTGATACTGTCAAACAAAGAATTCCTTGTGATACTGTCAAACAAAGAATTCCTTGTGATACTGTCAAACAAAGAATTCCTTGTGATACTGTCAAACAAAGAATTCCTTGTGATACTGTCAAACAAAGAATTCCTTGTGATACTGTCAAACAAAGAATTCCTTGTGATACTGTCAAACAAAGAATTCCTTGTGATACTGTCAAACAAAGAATTCCTTGTGATACTGTCAAAAAAAGAATTCCTTGTGATACTGTCAAACAAAGAATTCCATGTGATACTGTCAAACAAAGAATTCCTTGTGATACTGTCAAACAAAGAATTCCATGTGATACTGTCAAACAAAGAATTCCATGTGATACTGTCAAACAAAGAATTCCTTGTGATACTGTCAAACAAAGAATTCCTTGTGATACTGTCAAACAAAGAATTCCTTGTGATACTGTCAAACAAAGAATTCCTTGTGATACTGTCAAACAAAGAATTCCATGTGATACTGTCAAACAAAGAATTCCTTGTGATACTGTCAAACAAAGAATTCCTTGTGATACTGTCAAACAAAGAATTCCTTGTGATACTGTCAAACAATGAATTCCTTGTGATACTGTCAAACAAAGAATTCCTTGTGATACTGTCAAACAAGTAATTATAAGTTTAGAGTGTAATGCGCAAAACCTTCCTCCAAACAACCAAATCCAAATTATCTTTTGTGTGCGTAGCACCTGACTTAAGCAGATGACCTTGAGAGATTAGAGTGGTCACACACACAGGGGGTATTTATCCACTCAGCTGAAAATGAATGTGTAACTATGTTGACTAATAAGCTCAACAATCAGGTCGATAATAATATATCTTGATTTATACAAAGGAATACAAAGCAAGACAAGTAATATCAGACCTAATGGCCCTTACTAGGCTACTTGTCAAGGGGGGTCACCTGTTTTTTTTCTCATCTTTTCTATTTCTCTCTTTCTCTGGCTTGTATCCATTCGGCCCCACTCAGCCTACTGTTTTAAGACGTTTATCCCCATCCAGGTGTCGATTTTTTCCTGGCGAGCGATAGCGAGCCAGCATTGTATGGAGAAATCCGGCTTCGCCGGAGAAATTTTTCTATCGAAAAATGTACAAATTTAGCTTGCTGTTAAAACAAAAATGTATATATGCTGGCTTGCTACCGCTCGCCAGGAAAATATTGACACCTGGATGGGGGTAAACGTCTTAAAACAGTAGGCTGAATGGGGCCGAATGGATTCAAGCCAAAGAGAGAGGGAGAGAAAGAGAAAACAAGCGAGGTGGGCTCCCTTAATATAATAAGATATAAGAACAAATAATAATTATTACCACAACAATCAACTGGAGGGCTTCAGTTCCAGAAAAACTGTGGTCCAAAAAACAAAAATTAATAGTACTAGGATCGAAATTGATACGGCGGTCACTTTACTCTGGCACAAACGCAGCCAGTCAGGGATTCATGGCAAGATATTTATCTATGCGACAGATAGTTTTTAGTTGATTCCCTAGACTTCTATCAAGCCTAAAATTACTCCCCCTTGACCCCATTTCAAGATAAATTTGTAAATTTTTCGGTTCTCCTTAAATTACCGGCTCGCTATCGCTCGCCAGGAAAAAATAGACACCTAAATGGCACGAATGGTCTTAAAATTGACAGAAATGGGGCAAGGGTTCTTAAAATCGCCAAACTAATGGGGCAAGCATCTTTAAATCTCACAAGCAATGGGGCTAAACATGAGGGAGAAAGAGGTTCAGAAAAAAAATCCTCCAGGTGGAAATCTCCTCTTAAATGACTAGTATGTATTGCACTCGACAACATTTCTAGGCAATTTGTTCCATAAGTTGACTACTTTGTTGAAATAGAAGTGCTTTGCTTCATGTGAATGTAACGTCTTTCCGACAATTTTGTATCCATTACTTCTTGTGTAATTTGCGTTATCTAATGTTAGGACTTACTTGCGTCCATGTTGTCATGACCTTTGATAAAACAATTTTTTTGGATTAGGTTCCCTCTTATTCTGCGGTTTGTCAAATAAATAGGTTTAACTCTTTCGTTGTTCCTCATATGTTTTTTGTCTTAACCGGGAAATAATTTTAGTTACTCTCCGTTGTACTCTCTCTAGTTTTTCAATAGGCTATCCTTTTAATAGTATTCTCCAAGTAGGTTTTTCCTTCTCCTAAATATAAATAGGAAAAGGTTAAGTATCCCTTATCACGCCGTGGTGTAGTGGATTAAAACATGGACACTCATCCTGGCTGTTGGTGGTTCGAGTCCGGTTGGGAGAATACAAAATAAAAAAAACAACGCACACATATACAGTATATATATATATATATATATATATATATATATATATATATATATATTATATATACAGTATAATTATATATATATATATATATATATATATATATATATATATATATATATATATATATATATATGTTTATATACTCCCAGCTGGACTCGAACCTCCGACTTTCAGAACGACATTTATTAGCTCACATGTATTAGTGAGATATACTTGATATATACTGTATACAGGGTGTCTCAGGTGTGGGTCATAACTTTGGGAAATGATAAAACAAGGTATTATAAGCATAAAATGTTCTGTAACAAAAAGTCCAAATCTCAACCGTTAAAAAGATATTGAAGGTATTATGTAGTGTCCTCCCCCGCATCACTTTAATGGACTCTTCCATGTCAAATAGTTTCCAAACTGATCCAAAGTGAGCTAATATGTCTGTAATCATTTTGCAACTTACAAAATGATAATATCTTTATAATAACATGGTAAAATTATTGCAGTTAAATGAGGTGTGTTAGGCACTAGGACAGCTAGGCCACCCTTATGGGGAAATACATAGGATAACACCATTTTCAACATGCAATATCTCAATGCTGGTTGCGACTTGGAATATGTCTTATAGAACATTTTAGGCTTAGAATACCCCGTTTTATCATTTCCTAAAGTTATGACCTTTCTTCCTGGGACACCCTGTATACTGTATATCTGCATTGGTAAGGTCAAATTCTAACATAATCTTTCATAATGCAAACATGATGGGTACTTAATTTTATTGATACACTACTTTATATTTCTACATCATTATCACATGGCTTTCAATAATATTAAAAGCTTTATACAAATGTTTATAGGTAAATTAACTTTAAATTTATATGAAACGCAAGGACAAAGCAATAATCCGCAAATTTTTCTCAAATATATATTCATAAGTATTTTTGCAACTTATACGTATATTGATGGAATTGAAAAATTTAAATACAAATAAAATATATCTATATAATTATACTATACTGTATTGATGCATTTTGATTTGCTAAAATTAATTGTATTTATTCAAAGTTAATATTGACATATTTGAGACAAAACAAATATCAATTAAAACTAATACAGGTGAGTTTCTTGAAGAAAATTATACCAAATTAATGACAATGTCTGCATAAACAAATTTTATGTTGTTAACCTGTAAAACCTGATATTAGCACCTTAATTATCAAATCAATAATACTTAATGGCCTCTAATGATGTGGGTCATGAATGATTTTTACCTTATGCCCATGATAGTTGGGTACCGAGATGACACGTTCATCTTTCATGCGGCGATCAAATGGATAGCCCATAGGCTTTTTGTCAGGGTACTTCTGTCCATGGATGCCGCAGTAGCCGTGAGTGCTGCCATGGTCGTTGGTCGTCATATCGTAATGGACAGCATCATCACCACTTGATATGAAAACATCGAACCAATACTCCATGCCCTCTTCAGTGCCTTTGGGTAGGAGGAGCCTCTGGGGGTGACCACAGCCCCTGCCAGAGCGGAAATCAAGAGTGGCCCGACTGGCAATGGCTTCGTCGGTGTCATGGATCAGCTTCGGGAAGGAGATACGGTCAGGGATGGCAATGTTCGAATTATAAGAGTGGCGTTCGATGTTGTTGTCACCGGCATGCACTGGAAGTAAAAATTGTACATGTTTTATAAAATACAATGCTCTACTTAATATAATATTCTATTTTTATAACAAAACATTAATTTCAATAGAACAGAAAATGTATTTTTTCAGGATTGGAAATACTTACCATCAACCCAAAACAGGTCAAGCTGTATTTTGTTCCAGGTGTTATGTTCAAAGGTTCGTGCAATATGATGCTCGTCATACACAGGCGTGAGGTACACCCTGACAGTAACCTTTTCATGGTGATTAGCCTTAACATGGATGTTGTAGGTGAAGGGTTTATGGTTGAGGCGAGAGACATGAGTTGTAACAGCAACATCTTCCAAACCATCAGTAGTGTCAAGTGCATTGCCAAGATCAAAGCTGAAGTCTTCAAAGTAAGTGTGAAGATCAGTAACAACAACACTTGTGATTTCAGTGTTGGAGTGCAGAAGCTCTTGTTTGGTGTAAGGAGGGAGTCTAAATTTATGTTCCTTGAAGATTGAATCCATGTACTTGTGGAGGCGGAAGAAGGCTGGGTCGCGGGTGGCTGTTTCAAAATGTTCCATGACACCGGGGGGCATGTCAAACTTGCCGTGAGGGTCAGCTTGGGCACCCAGCACTCTGTGAGCCTGGTTGTGGAGGGCACCGTAGTAGGCAACATTAGAACTGTACATGGAGGATTCAATGATGTCGCCAAGGACGTCGATACCATGTTCATTATCAATGTTGATATGGGTACCATCCTCTTTCTCAATGTAACCATGAGCAATGGCATCTCGAATGCGACGTTCTGTCATAATCATGTCCCGAATGTTGGCAACACCATCAACATCTTCAAATTCTTTATTGTCAGGTCGGTTTGGAAATTCACCTCCATATTTATAGGATGTGTGTGGGGCAAATCCATATTTAATGGGATGATTCCAATAAAGCTCATCAACTTCAGGGAGATAGTTAGAGAGCCGTTCAGCATCAAATCTTACAGTGAGCTGGTGATGAGCCCAGAAAAAGAGTTCTCCCTTGCGATCAATAGTCTCTCCGTGCCACCAGAAAGGGAAGTCCATATGCCAGTGAACGTGGTGAGAGTTGATGCCAATATCCTCTCCAAAGTAGGCAACATGCTGTTCTGGATTCTTCTTGCTGCCAGTGAAATTCATCTTGAAATCTCCATCTGTGTGCCTCATCTTGGCACTATAAGCTTTGTTTATGATTTCAGAGTTAATGAACATGTGCGGGGTGACTTCATAGAGAGGTGGAAGAACAACATCTTGGGTGAAGGGGGAGTGAGTGACAGCTGCGTAAAGAGCATACACAAACTCTCCTTCGTTCATGCGCCCCCTAAAGTAGGCAGCATTATTGCGGAAGGCTTCAAAGTCTGTAGTATGGAGCAGGACATCAACGATCATGAGGGCTTCCTCACGTTGCCGTTCATTGAAGAGAGAGAACCAGTGGTGTTGTTCGAGGACACGGTGGTGTTCTATGTCGTATACGAGTTGTTCGGCAGTAGCACCTCCATCACTGAAGTGATGGGCATCATTCGTAGGATCATAGGTTGTAGCTGCCTCATGAAGGTCAGTGAAGGAGCTGGGGATGCGACTGGTGATCCTATAAAGGAGTCGGTTGATGCACTGCTGCTTGTGAGCGAGGTCAGTGTCAGCGGTCACCAAAGTAACTGCTACCAGGAGCACTGCTGCCACTGCTGTCCACCTCATCTTGCCTGCTGCAGGGGACTGGCTGATGGTGCCTCTTTTATCTCTACTTTATACCCTTTGCCTACTTGTATCATATGACCTCTGAATTTAGGCTTCGTATTTCCTGCTTCTGAGGAGTTCTTTAATTGATATGATAATCTCAGAGGAAGGAGACAACTCATTCATTTTGAGTCTGATAGTGATCATGAAATTACATGGATGACTTTATTTACTATGTATCAGTGAATGATCTTTGTTGTTACATATTACATAATAGGGTGAACAATACATGCATGCTTGATTATTTTTCTTGTTAAGTATTTTCCTGAATGAAATGTTTCTGGTTGATAATACTTTCCTGGTTGACGACTTGCCTGGTTGACAGTGCTCTCCTGGTTGAGAATACTTTCCTGACTTTACTTTCCTGGCTGACAATAGAATCTTGGTTGACGATTTTCCTGCTTGACAGTACTTTCCTGGATGACAATATTTTCCCTGTTCATGGTTTACAAGAATCTTCTGGTTTACATGATTTTCCTGGTTGACTAGATTCTCCTACTTGGAGATATTTTCCTGTTTGAGGAGATATTATCAACAAAAATTTCCTAGTTATATAGATGCTTTTGGTTAGCGAGATTATCCTATAGTTTTGCTAAGACATGTTCAAGGCAACAAATATCCTGACTGGTGAATTTCCCATGATATACGAAATGTTCTTGGTTTACATAACTACCTTGATTAACAAGATTTTTTTTAGTTGATAAAATGTTGCTGGTTGACCAGATTATCTTACGTGATCACATTTTACTGGTTGACAAGATTTTACATTTAGACAAGATCTTCATGGCTAACATTATTTTCTATGTTAACATTATTTTCTATGCTAACATTATTTCCTATGTTAACATTATTTTCTATGCTAACATTATTTTCTATACTAATATTATTTTCTATGCTAACATTATTTTCTATGCTAACATTATTTCCTATGTTAACATTATTTTCTATGCTAACATTATTTTCTATGCTAACATTATTTTCTACGTTAACATTATTTTCTACGCTAACATTATTTTCTATGCTAATTCTATGCTAACATTATTTTCTACGCTAACATTATTTTCTACGTTAACATTATTTTCTACGCTAACATTATTTTCTACGCTAACATTATTTTCTACGCTAACAATATTTTCTACGTTATCATTATTTTCTACGCTAACATTATTTTCTACGCTAACATTATTTTCTACGCTAACATTATTTTCTACGTTATAATTATTTTCTACGCTAACATTATTTTCTACGCTAACATTATTTTCTACGCTAACATTATTTTCTACGTTAACATTATTTTCTACGCTAACATTATTTTCTACGCTAACATTATTTTCTACGCTAACATTATTTTCTATGTTAACATTATTTTCTATGCTAATATTATTTTCTATGCTAATATTATTTTCTATGCTAACATTATTTCCTATGTTAACATTATTTTCTATGCTAACATTATTTTCTATGCTAACATTATTTTCTACGCTAACATTATTTTCTACGCTAACATTATTTTCTACGCTAACATTATTTTCTATGCTAACATTATTTTCTATGCTAACATTATTTTCTACGCTAACATTATTTTCTACGTTAACATTATTTTCTACGCTAACATTATTTTCTACGCTAACATTTTTTTCTATGCTAACATTATTTTATATGCTAACATTATTTTCTATGCCAACATTATTTTATATGCTTACATTATTTTCTGTTAACATTATTTTCCAGGTTAGCATTATTTTCTGTTCTAACATTATTTTCTATGCTAACATTATTTTCTATGCTAGCATTATTTTCTATGGTAACATTATTTTCTACGTAAACATTATTTTCTACGTTAACATTATTTTCTACGTTAACATTATTTTCTACGTTAACATTATTTTCTACGTTAACATTATTTTCTATGTTAACGATATTTTCTGTTAACATTGTTTTCTATGCTAACATTATTTTCTACGTTAACATTATTTTCTATGTTAACATTATTTTCTATGTTAACGATATTTTCTGTTAACATTTTTTCTATATTAACATTATTTTCTATGTTAACATTATTTTCTATGTTAACATTATTTTCTATACTAACATTATTTTTCAGGTTAGCATTATTGTCCATGCTATCATACTTATTCAGGATAAGATTATTTTCCCAGCAAATAATGTTTTCCTGAATGACAATATTTTTCAGGCTAGCATAGTTTTCCTTGCTAACATTATTTTCCTGTCTGACAAAATGTTCCTGATTGACAATATTTTTCTTGTTGACAATATTTTCGTGATTGACAATGTTATTCTGGCTGACATTATTTCCGGATTAACAATATTTTCATGGTTGATAATATTGTCCTGGCTGATATTATCTTTGCTTTTGACAATATATTCCCAGACAAGTTTTATTCCTGGTTGTCAATATTATCCTGCTAGCGCATTAGTAGCCAGAGATTCCTAGCGTACTTTACTTCCCTCTTGGATATTGGGGGAACCTATTCTACTATCAATTTCATTCTGGGGAGAAGCACCATTAAGGGGGTACTACTTACTTTTTCTGGACCCCCTTCTCCCTCGTGTTTAGCATATTAGTTTTGAGATTTTAAGACGTTCCTTCCATTAGTTTGGCGATTTTAATACCTTTCGCCCCATTTCGTTGTCAATTTCAAGACCTTTCGTGCCATTTTGGTGTCGACTTTATCCTGGCGAGCGATAGCGAGCTAGTAATTTTAATAGGAACCGGCCTTCAGCCGGGACATTTTTCTATCGAAAAATGTATATACACATTTATCTTGAAGGGGGGGGGGGTCTAGGGGTGTTTTTTTTAAAGCTTGATGGAGGTCTAGGGGGGTGTTTTTTTAACCTTGATGGAAGTCTAGCGAGAAACTAAACAAATATATAAAATATATACATATATAGACCAAAAACCAAGCAGTACCCCCTTAAGACTGGTGACCTGTAACGATCATATGAATGGCAGTAACCACAACCTTGGGATCAAGACTTTTGTCATTTGTAAATGAAGGAGACTTTTTATAAGATTTTACAAGCTTATTTGCTAGAAAGTAAATTTAAAATGTGAGACACAAAATAGTTCCTCTGCGAGTAATACAATTTAAAACAAATTGGTATTTGAGGTCTTTGTGGCGTAATTATAAGTTTAGAGTGTAATGCGCAAAACCTTCCTCCAAACAACCAAATCCACATTATCTTTTGTGCGCGTATCACTACTGACTTAAACAAACAGATGACCTTGAGAGATTAGAGTGGTCACACACACAGGGTATTTATCCACTCAGCTGAAATTGAATGTGTAACTATGTTGACTAATAAGCTCAACAATCTAGTCGATAATAATCTCTCTTCATTTATACAAAGAAATACAAAGCAAGACAAGCAATAACAGACCTAATGGCCCTTACTAGGCTGCTTGTTAATATAAATAGATAAAGGAACAAAGCATAGTGATTACCATTGGGTCTTGGAGGTGTTGAAAGTAACAAGATTTTCTCTGCCCCAATCAGAAATAATTGATAGATCAGAAGATAGGCGTTTTATGGCCTCGTCACGTTTGTTTTGGAGTGATTGCATGCTGGGTTGATGTGAAAAACTATAGTCTATTCGCTGTAAGTAGGCGAGAAATCATGACCTCTAGCCTCTGTAACTCTAAATCGACTAGAGTAATCGAGCTAATATTTCTACCATTTGGGAAGAGTCAGTCAAGGAATATATGTGGAAATTTACAGCCTATTTGCTCTAGCCCTTTTTGAGTTATAGAGGATAGAGGTCATGATTTGTCGCCTACTTACAGTGAATAGACTATAGTTGAATAGTGTAAGGTAGCATCGTCAGCATATGAATGGATAGGACTAGATGTACAATTGACCACTTGCGAGTTTTAGGCTATAAGGAAGATGGAGTCGTGAACACCGATATTAAACAGAAATGCAATAATAGTATACGTTTCTGATGGATACATGAAATGTTGAATTGGGTTTTATGTATTTATAAAATTATGTACTACGACCATATTATAGCTGTAAATCCTGTTAAATATCGATGTCTACAGCTCCAACTTCCTTATAGAACGAAATTCGCAAGTCGGCAATTGAGGAGATCATTAATGAATATTATAAAGAGAATTGGAGACAGGACAGGAGGAACACCGGAGTTGATAGGTTGAGGAAGTGAGCGATGGCTGTCCACAACTTCAGCTATGGAGCTGTATGAAAGGAAATTAGAGACAAAGGTACAGATAGAGGGATAGAAACCGACGGAGGGTAATTTGGAAATTATAGATTTGAGCCAGACTCTATTGATGGCTTTCGATATGTCTAGCGCAATAGAAATACTTTCACCGAAGTCCCGAAAGGAGGATAACTAAGAGTTAGTAAGATAAGCAAGAAGATCACCAGTAGAGCGGCCCTTAACCTGACAAGCGCGAAATAGACCTTGGGGCTAGGGTAGTTATTTGTGCATTTCTAGCCTTGGATTCTGACAGAATTAGTTATATTTACAATATAGAGCATTATTTGTTTTCGGTATGCTTTTATTTTACATATATGATGTATATATGAACCTTCAAGAGTGCTAAAATAAGTGGGAAAAGCATTTGGGTGGTGAAAAACGAAGATATTGGCCACCCGGTCATAATCTCAGGCGAGAGAGAGCCACAGGCAACCCTCCTCTCTCGCTGTCTGTGAGGTAACTGAGACGAGCGGGGCGGTGTGGGCCAGTGTCTGGGTGTTGCATAACGATCTTTTCTGCAACCCACTTGTGCTACATTATCGCGGGAGAGAAAAATAACTGATAAATGATGATAATAAGAGGAAAAATAGGTGATAATTGAGGAGGGGAGGGAGGGGGGAATAAGGTGGGGAAGGAGGGGAGGGGGGTGGGTGAGATTTACATGGATGAGTACTGGAGGGGAATTATCTCACCTAGAGACAAATTCCTTTGTTTTGATAGGCCCTTTTTTTTTATGGAAGGCTTTTTTTATGGTCTTGCTTCCGTGAGGCCTATCGCGTTCCCTATAGGAAGCCTTCCGTGAGGCCTATCGCGCTTGCCGGGTTAAGGAAACTACTGGCGATCTGAAAGTAGATTATGGGAAGATAAATGCTCAAGAAATTTTGAGTTAAGAATAGTTTAAAAAACTTTAGAGATGCAAGAAACGAGAGCAATTGGACGATAGTTGGAGGGTTGGGATCAGTCGCCCTTTTATGGGGTTGGATACGAGCAAATTTCCAGCAAGAAGGAAAGACGTTGGAGGAAAGACAGAGATGAAAGAGTTTGTCTAGGCAGGGAGTCAGCATGGAAGAACCGTTTTTTAGTACAACAGGAGGAACACCATCTGGTCCGTACGCCTTCTTAGTATCAAGCCCAGGGAGGGCAGAAAGTACATCCTTAGAAGAGATTATGAACTTAGGCATAAGTAAGTGAGAGGGAGGTGGAGAGGGAGGTGTAGCGCAGGAATCATCCAAGGTGGAGTTTTTAGCAAAAGTTTGGGTGAAGAGTTCAGCTTTGTCAGAGGAAGAGGTGACAGTGGTACCGTCAGAGTGGAAATGAGGGAAAGACGAGGAA
This sequence comes from Lithodes maja, assembly GCA_037953745.1. Lineage (NCBI taxonomy): Eukaryota > Metazoa > Arthropoda > Malacostraca > Decapoda > Lithodidae > Lithodes > Lithodes maja. Next base: position 119,929 of record JBAKBP010003366.1, read on the forward strand.
GTAAAATTGTTGGAGAGTTTTTCAATGCTTATATAACTCAATTTCTCCATTTATCTATCTGTCAAGAATTCCCAGAGGACTATACCTTGTACTTCAACAATACAAAAATCAGCCCTCATTATTCTTCTCTCAGTATTCTCGGTGTCTCTTTTTCATCTGATCTCTCTTGGAAAGACCATATTACCACTCTTGCTAAAACGGCTTCCCAGAAGCTGGGTGTGCTCAACCACCTCAGGGGGTTCTTTACCCCTGCACATCTTCTTGCTCTGTACAGGGGCACAGTGTGTCCATGTATTGAGTATTGTTTGCATGTGTGGGGAGTGTCCTCTCACACAGTACTTCTAGACAAAGTAGAACAGAAAGCCTCTCATCTCATTAATTCACGTCCACTCACCAATTCTCTGCAATCTCTCTCTCTTCGCCACAATGTTGCATCTCTCTCGCTATTACAATAATCAGTGTTCCTCCGAGCTCTCTGTGTATACCACCTCCTCTAGGTAGGATAAGAAGCACCCGTCTTTCAACACAATCCCACCCCTACTCTGAGCAACTCTCCAACCCAAGAGTGAAACGATACTCCCAATCTTTCTTCTATTCAACAGCTGAGCTCTAAAACTCTCATCCTATGACTTAAATTGCTTCAATCTCCATGTGTCCAGACGTTTTGGCTCGAACATTCCTTGATTTTGGGCCTGTCACTCTTTCAGCTCTGGGGGAGGCACTCGTTATAGGAAGTTTTGCCTTTTGTCTCCCTCACCCACATAGAAAAAAACAAAAATGCAATCAGTCGCAGATTAAAAGCAAGGTGTTTTTCTAGGCCATGTTTAACCCCAGAACCCCAGCCGTTTTAATAAAAAAGTACATCGAGGGCCCAGCCCAAAATCGAATTAATATTTTTTCCTGAAAACACATTGAAAGGGTTAAACACGAAGGAAAACAAAATAAAAACCACTCACCTCGGTCATTTGGGGGTCCGGGAGGGGGCTTTATCATCACTGAGTGCCGGGCGCCTCTTCAAACTTCCCGGCCTGCAGACAACAGCCGAGTGAGGCAGCATGGCTGATGTACGATACCTCCAGTTTTCGAGTGACACTTATTTACACCACCCGAGCATCATGTGTGCCGCCATAGTTCATCAAATGGCAATAAGTATCACAGAATGTCATTGTAAGAGATGTTACAATGTAATAAGTGCATAAAGTCAAGTGTTTATAAGTGCCAACGAGTGGCAATCCCCGCGCGTGTTCTGGTTACCATGGTGATGACGGCCATCTTTGCCCGGGACCATAACAGAACACATGCACGTAAACACACCCAGCTGACTGACACCGACTTCCTCCACTCTCCCCCCTTCCTCGTCACCTTCACTCTCTGCCACACACTGTTTATTGTTTTTTATACTTTATCGTATGTATTATAGTTAGACTAAGAGATTTACACATTGTTTTGGGCCTTTTGACTTATTGCTTTACACATTGAATTTTTGAACTCCTGTTTATCGTATTTTATCTCACTTTTATCGTCTTTTATCACAGTCTTCATTGTACACAGTGTGATTAGTTTATTATATATTTACAAGTATTGGTGTCCGTCACTGTTTTACGTATATTTGAGTGTCTCTATCACTTACATAATGTGTTATGTGTTAGGCACTTTGTACATAACATATATATATTTACACTTTGTTTTTGTACACACAGTCTTCACTTATTTTAGCGTCTTTTATCGCAGTCTTTGCACACACAGTTTTAGAAGTGCTCAAGGGTACGTGTGATATTCCCTGAAGCAGACGGGGAAACACAGCGCCACATCACATTGTACGCAAATATACATGGTATCTTGTCTTGAAGGGGTCCTCTGTGTCGTATTCCGGCACACATGACACCTTCTGCTAGATCTTAGGTTTCTGGGCGCGGGCGGCACCCAGTCAGGGAAGTGGCGTTCTGTCAACCTGGCAATCCCTTCTGCTGCTGGTTGCCAATGTGCGGGGTTTTGCTGGGCGCGGGGGCCATCCATGTTCTCGCCCAATAATGCCCTTGACAACTCGATGCAACAGTTCTCCATCGTTTCTTGTTTGCCGGTAATTGTTGAGTGGAGGATGTAGCAGTTGTACAGAGTGATATCAAGGAGGTGGAAAAATAACTTTTTATACCACCTCATCGTCTTCCTCGCACACTCGATTGACGAGATGACAGTATCAGATTAGTCCCCCAGACGCATATTTATAATGTAGTCACAGATGGCCAAAGGTTTCTTGATTAGTTCCCCTGTTGCTCAATCACGACATCTGCTGTCTTGGAAGATGGGACGGTGTACAGTTGTGAGGACGTTCACATCACGGTTATCCATCCAGGACAACATGAGGACATTGTTTGCCTGCCGGTAGATGATGGAGCCCTTTTCCCGCTTGTTTGGTAACTAGGGCATGAATGAGTGATTCCTCCTGACGGTGCCACAGACTCCTGTATTGCGGCTATGCAGGTACTTGGCAAGGGCGGGGCTGGAGTACCAATTGTCGAGGTACAGTATGTGACCTCGTATCAAGGTATTTCTGCATCATGGTGATAACGACGGCCCCAGAAATTCTGCACGTCCTCGACTCCACCAGTTCTGTCCTTTTGCCCATGTAGAGAATAATGTCCTGGATGTAGCCGGTGCGACAGTCACACGTCATGAACAGTTTCAGGCCATAATGATGAAGTTTGCTAGGCATGTACTGCCGGATGCCGATATTTCCCCTCCACAGCAGCAAACTCTTGTATATAATCAGCTTCTTATGGGGTCTGAAGGCGGATGCAAACTTCACCTTCAGGTACTTGAAGATAGGTCGTCCTCTCCATCGAGTCCTTCATAGCCCTGGATTGGTCCTGGTTTCGAGTGTGGCTTGCCAGGGTGTCTATGAAATGGAGATTCCCTATTATGGCCGAGAACCTGTTTCTACTCATGATTTTGCCAAAGAGGGGGGTTCGGATGAGGGGATCCCAGGACCAGTGCTTCTTGATCGACGACTTCTTGATCACCCCCATCAGGATGACAATGGCCAGGAACGTGTAGAATTCGCGGGCATTCGGGCAAAGTGTTTCAACTGCTCTTTCCCAGCCATATAATAGTATTTGTACCAGTTCATCTGGTCAACAATCAGGGACATGAGGTTAGCAGTGAAGAACTGCAGGAAAATAGCAAGTCTAGTTTTCTCTCGTACTCGGTTGGCGATCACAGAGCCGGCATCCCTCGCACCCACAAAGTTGTAATGGGTGGGCACAACATTTTCCCCATTCACCCAATTCCACTTGGCTTGATCGTCAGCACCTTCGTCGCCGCTCGGCTAAGTGATACGATTGTAATCGTCCTGGTACTATTATGGAACTGCCATGTTGGCGGGGAGGAAGTGTAAAATAGTCATGGTTGAAGTCTAAAAAACTCACTACGTGTTCGAAGTCATAGTCCTCCACGAGACTATAACCTGGTTCTTCATATAAGAACTAAAGTTGCTTTCCTTTTATCTGCTCATGGCCGAGTGGTTACGGTGCCCGACTCTCCCAAATTTACCTGGAGTGAGTGGGTTCGAATCCTGGTCAGGATACCTTTCTCCCAATCCAATAATATCAATATTAACAATAAACATAATAATAATTGTAGTATATATTTAAAAAATGCTTATTCTAATAAGGTAAAAATAATTCGATAGTTGATCAGAAATTTATACTTTCTTTAATAAATTCAAAAGGCAGTTAATATTCCGTATAGTTAAAGGTTCTCGTCCGGGTCGAAATAAGTTCAAACTAGAAAAGGCTGAATATCCTATGATTACACAGTATATACTTGTCCTTTGGAACTGCCAATTACCATTACAATTTATCTGAGTAGGCACTATTCAAAGATTGACTCAATTCGCAATGACTATTAACTAAAAAGTAAACTTTGCATTGAATAATCTACATTATCATTCCTCCATTAATCGATATCACGCGCAATTGATAGCATTCTTCGACGAGGTTATATCTATAAATTATTATAAAAATGCAATTTCCTTTGTTAAGGAAGCCCACCTCGTTTTTTGTTTATCTTTCTCTCCCTCTCTCTTTGGCTTGTATCCATTCGGCCCCATTCAGCCTACTGTTTTAAGACGTTTACCCCCATCCAGATGTCAATATTATCCTGGCGAGCAGTAGCGAGCCAGCATATATATTTTTTTGTTTTGACAGCAAGCAAAATTTGTACATTTTTCGATAGAAAAATTTCTCCGGCAAAGCCAGATTTCTCCATACAATGCTGGCTCGCTATCGCTCGCCAGGAAGAAATCAACACCTGGATGGGGATAAACAGTTGGCTGAATGGGGCCGAATGGATACAAGCCAGGGAAAGAGAGCAAAGGAGAGAATGATAAAAAAAAGCTGGTGACCCCCTTAATAGATATCACGCGCAATTGATAGCACGCTTCGATGAGGTTACATCTATACATTATTACAATAATGCAATTTCCTTTGTTAACAGAATAGTTTCCAAATGGGCAGGTCTTTATACCTTTTTCCTACCTATTGTTCAAGCTAAATTAGACTAAACATAACCCTGATTACAAACCCGTATATATTGAAGGTATATTTAAGGGGGGGGCACCGGCCGATGTATGTATGTATGTACTGTATATGCAAGTATGTACAGTATATATGTATGTATGTACTGTATATGCAAGTATGTACAGTATATATGTATGTATATATTGTAGGTTTGATTCCCGTAGGGAAGTAGAGAAAACCTAATATTTAGTAGGGTCCCGTAATCATTGACGACTTCGCCTATTAGTATAATAGTCTCCATTCAACATTCCGCGCCAGCATATTGAATAGCCCGCGCGGAAGTTAACCTGGAGTACTCGTCATAAGTGCACGCTTAATTCCCTTACGGGATCGTCATTTTGATCGGGTACCCTACAGAAAAAAACTCTGTAAAATATAAAAAAGAAAAAATAACTTAACCCTCTCACAACCATATGATGCAGAGGTTGCCAGATTAGCAATAAGAAATAGAGTTCTCTCACTCTTATAATTACCTCTCCAAAATTAGTTTTCTGCCCACAGCAAACTCAAAGACAACTGCAGAGGTTGAAGTAACTAAACTAAAGGTTTCTAAATACCCCTGATGGAAACAAAGGATTTAAAGTATCCCTAATAGGCTCAAAATTGCGTCAAGAACGTGAGAGGGTTAATATCGGTTATCATATGACTTGCCATATGCGTGGATTTCTCATGTTTCGCTTCCCCAACACCAGGCCCTCTAGCGGCCATCGTCTTCCTTCACTGATATACCAATAATAAACTATAGAAATCAACGAATGGGAAGTGGGATGGTCGGGAGGGACAGTGTCATCAATGATTACGGAGCCCTACTAAATATTAGGTTTTCTCTACTTCCCTACGGGAATCAAACCTATAATTTAATAGGGCCCCTCCATCATTGACGACTTCGCCTGATTAGCAAGACTGGAGGCTAAATAATTCGTAATTCGTAAAATATCCTAACCTTAGGGACGAAGAATCCAAGTAAAAAAAATGTAAGTTTTATTGTATGCAAACAATATATAAAACAGTATAAAAGATTTGCAAGCAGTGTGTGACATTAAGAAACTGCTTGCTCATGGTCAGATCTTTACATTAGATCGTATGCATGATAAAGTGGGACACCCATGTGTTCCCAAGAACTGTAACTCTGCAGTAGTTATTCGTGCCATTCTTAAAACTATTTGTACATTAAATATATTTGTACAATCTTGTAAAAAACATACATAGTTGCAACTATGTGAGATATCTTCTTAGAATTAACATAAAATTAATATTGGACTGTAGAACCTGTCCTATCACAGCTTGTGATTCATCACAATCTTCAGGGGCACAGAGGGGATATGGACTATTCCGCACCCCCCCCCCCCCCCGCCCCCTTTTTAACAGCAAAACTTAACATAATAGAACATTACCTACTGTACCCGTTGACGTAAATCTACACAGGTACGCTTTGGTAGAGCGATGGACAGGTAGTGTGTTAGGAACGTATGATTGGAAGCCCATAATTGAGTATTAGCAATGTCCTCTACTGAGAAATTTTGTAGAAATCTGAGAGAGACTGCCCATTTCCTGATATCGTGAGCCCTGCCTATCACGCCGGGATTACTTTCCCTAATAACGTCCACAAGCAAGGAAGCTAACTTTCGTTTTGTAACACGCTTACCTGTCCGGTTGACCCATAAAGCACCTGGTTGGCGAGGCTGCGCAGCCCTCAAAAACATTGTGAGTGCTTGCAAAGGACATAAAAGGTGATGAGTGAGGCCCCTCTTTAAAGCCGGGATGGAAAATTCAGAAAATACATGTTCAGAATGTTTGTTCTATAGCTATAAATGTGGGAGACGGCGCGATTTGCACATGATCGTGCAGTCTCCCAAACCTAAGGCAATTAGGTTCGTTGCTCATCGCCGCCAGCTCAGACACCCTGTTTCCGGTGGCTAGAGCCATGAGGAAAACTGCCTTTTTCAAAAGTGAATCAAAATCCGGCGCATTATTATATTTGCGCGATTGAAGTACTGATAAAGCTTTGTCGAGTGATCAAGTGGGCATGAGCTGACGGGGCGGTGGACGTAGCTTGAAACACGCCCTCATAAAACCTTTCTCCTCTGCCTGCGGTATGGAAAGGCCAGTGAGATAAAAAAGGGAGGTTCTAATGGCAGACAAATTATTTTTTAGAGTGGTTACTGAAAAATGTTTTTATTCGAATAGATAGTCTAAATATTTGAAAATTAAAGCCCCTGAGGCAGTAGTTTGCCCTGACTCTACAATCCAGGTTGTGAAGGTTTTCCAATGGGATTGATATTGTCTCCTGGTAGACATCGTGTACTGGTTCATTAATTTATTAGTGACACTCTCCCCAAATTGAGCTAACCATTTGGCATGGTAAATATCCATAAGGCAAAACTGAGCGAGGTCCGAAGGTTGCCAATGGTTTCCAAGTGAAAAGCGGAGACCTGGAGGGACACTGGGTTCCTGCACCACTGTTGCGATTGGTGGTACCACACCTGGGCTGGCCATAGCGGCGCGATCATCACAACTCGGCCCCGGTAATCCCTCAGCTTGTGAATTACTTTGCACATTAGCACAGAATCTGGTGGAGGAAACAGATAGATTGAGGTCCACCTGTTCTAATCTGCCAACAATGCATCGGGTCCCCCCGCCGGGGTTACCTCCTGACGAGAGAGGAAGAGGGGGAGTCTGTGGTTCTCTGTGGCCGCAAACAAGTCCACTTGTGGACGGGACGGCTTTTCAATCATCTTGTCGAAGATAGCCTGTTTGATTGTCCATGCTACTAGAGTGCTCCGCCAGCGAGAGAGAGCGTCTGCCCAAACGTTCGCCACGCCGGGGAGATATGCTGCATGCAGGCAAATTCTAGCAAATCGGCCAGGGCAAAAATCCGTTCGGAAACCTTCAACAACTCTCGTGACCTCACTAAGCCCTGTTTCTGAATACAAAAAACTGCAGTTTGGTTGTCCATTCGGAACGCTATTGATTTGTTTTTCAAAGTCATGCCGTGAATTTGGAGAAAAAAAGAGGGGGACTAAAAGCTCTTGCTTGTTGATATGGGACTAACTGTCGGCTGACCAAGTGCCTTGACCTTGATGGCCCAGGGTGGACTGATAGCCCCAACCTAGTGCCCCTGAGGCGTCTGTGTCTACCCATACCATAGGAGGGGGAGAAACCCATGTTGTGATAGAGTGGAGGACTTCTCGCTTGGCCCAGACTGAGAGTAAGCTCAGTTAATGGAGGAATTGGCCATAATTTCTTCTCCGGCGAGAGAGGGAAAACTTTGTTGCCTTCCAGGATTAATCGTTTGACGTTCAACCGGCCCAACTTCACAGTTAATTGTGTCCAGTTGAGAGAGCCGACTAGGGAATCCCACGTTTTCCTGGTCGTATCCAGACTGTGGAGAAAATGGAACAGTTTCTTGCGGAACCTGTTCCGGTTGTCCACACTCTGAGTAAGAGTCAGATTGGCGGTATCCCAGACCAGCCCTATCCACTGAATAGTCCTTGTGGGGACAAGGCGAGACTTCGCCAAGTTCACCTTGAACCCTAGGGTTTGTACATGAGCTAACACTTGGTTTACATGATCTTGACATAATTCCATAGAGTTCGCCACTACTAGCCAGCCATCTAGATACCAAAACACCTGTATGCCCTGACTAACAGGGGTAAAAGAGCTTGCCGGACGAGTTTTGTGAAAATTCTCGGTGCCAGGTTCAAACCAAAAGGCGTTCTTTGGAAGACATAAGTCTCTTGCCTGATCCTCAGGGCGAGGAATTTTTGGAACCGTTTGTTTATAGGGACATGCCAATAGGCATCTTTGAGATCGATCGAGCATATCCAACCTTGCGGCGGAATCGTGAGTCTGAGTTGCTGAACTGTAAGCATCCTGAAGGGTGAATTCTCTATAAATGTGTTCAGTTGCGAGAGATCTAGAACTGGTCGCATCTGCACTCGGTCCCTTTTTAGCACTAAGAAAACTCTTGAAGTAAATACTGGGTGATTGGCATTGACCGGGATAAGGACTTGTTTGGTAATCATTTCCTGAAGTAGAGTCTCCTCCTCCTGAGACACATCGGTGTGTTCCGCGGCTGATGCAGTCGAGGCCGCCGGAGCCGATGCAGTCGAGGTCGCCGGAGCCACCGCCAGGTGAGTCCTTTGCTCACTACTTTCCTGGCCCAGGCTGAGCGGAATGAACGGAACGAACCCAGGTGCAACCGGGGTCCGCCCTTCAAGGCAACTCTCAAATCCTTAAGCACGGCGTTGGGATGCTGAGAGGCTGGGTGGCTAGTTTTTTGGAGGGGGAGGTGGGTTGGCACCTGACGCTTGGCTAGATTTGGCTGTAACTAGCCCTGATTACCCTTCTGAGGGACCTTACCTTTATACCCAGAATGTTTACCTTGTTTGGACTTGTACGGATTACCTCCCTGCTGCGGAGGGAGTCTGGGATCCCTTGGTGACTGTTTAGCCTGTGGCTGGTATTGCTTGTTACCACCCTTTGATTTATGAAAGGGCTTCTTAGCAGGGTCCTTCCGAGCTTGGGAGCTAACCTGCTTCCAACCATTAACCATATTAAACACTAGACTCCATGTTTCTGAGTTAAGGAGGGTGGCAGTAAGTACCGGCGAGAGAGTTACCCGGCGACCTATGTCCGCCGGCAACTTCCTAACCAGATGGACTCTCAGATCTTGGCGGGCTCGAACTGCCTCCATAATTGCAATTCTGATGTCTCCTAAGGACTGAATAGAATTTTGTAGCAAAAGTCTCCTAGACAATTCAGTAGCTTTCTTAATTTGGGGGTCAGCTATAGCCGAAACAGTACGAGAAAGGGAGGCGGCGATCCGGTGACTAACCAAGTACTGAGAGAACATCCGGTAAGCCTTATTTCTTAACTTGAAGTCCCTGTCAAGGTGAGCAGCCGGGGGAGTAGAGAAGGGTTCATCAAGGGAGTGCAAGGAAACTTTTGACGCCGCAAGAAAGGTGGGTAAATCTGAGGACACTCCTTCTGCTTAGGCTACTGGCAAAGAAAAGTAAGCATGATTTTCTTGGGGAACCTGATGTGAAGACTTAGAAGTAATTGTAGCAGCAAAAACCTGAGCTTCTATTTCCCAGTCTACCCAGGGGCCTAACCCCACCGGCCCCATCAGCAGGACTGGTGTATGCGTCTGGTCTACGACTGGAGTTGCAGCCAATTCCGGCGTGAGAGCATTCAAAGCTTTGACATCATTGATGCCATCAGCTTTTGACCAATCCGCAAACAGTTGTGCAGACGCGGCGGGATGGATCGCCGGGGCATGAACTTGGTACAGCCTTACTTGATACATCCATCACTCTCCCTGCCTCATCTTTTGTCCTATATTTCTTGGTCTTATTAATTTCAATATACCACTCGCCGGGTACTGGAAGTTCCCCGGACACAGAAGGTTGAGCTAATTGAGGGTTCACTGGAGTCACAGGGACCCAGGAACAATCCGGGCCATAGAGAAGGGGCATGGGGCCCTTCTTCAGAGGTGCCTTATCTAAAGGAAGTGGAGGAATATCTGCAATAACCCTCAAAGAGGAGGTAGCCAGCGCCGCCGGCACTGTAGTGCCAGTAGCCGCGGCCATCACCGGGGTAGGACACGATGGGATAAAACCCGGGGAAGCTAGGGGTCTGACAACAGAAGTACGAGGGGTCACCAAAGGTTGAGAAACTGTGGGCTCCGAAGAGGCAGGGATTTGATAATGCTGCATAACCTTGTGCAATAACTCACTTATCTGATCTGAAGTCACACACTTACTGTGGGAGTCCCTGGATGAGTGGGAACTTGCCTCAGAATCTTCTCCTGTGAGTGACTGGGGAGCCGGAGAGAACATAACCTCCTCCGGCTCTCCACTCAGCTCAGGATTCTCTAGTTCAGTCACTATTTCATTATCCGCCAGGGGCCACGTTAAATCTGGGATCGATGATGGCAACATGACTATGCTACCCTCCTCAGTGCTTGCGTGATTGACGTTAAAAAGAGGCTGAGAAGGTTCAGATTGACGCCAGTAACCCCCTGCCACAAAGGACTGGGAGTCTGGAATCACTTGAGAATGCAATTGTTACCCCGACAGATATCCCCTGTACTGGTCAGCCAGACCCCTACATGGGCCTGCCGATCTAACACTACGAGGTACATAATTCAGTTTAGGTATGGCAAATGTAACATTAGGAGACACACTCAAGGATTGTTCATGACTAGGTGCGGATTCCAGTGCATCAGATCCCACTTCTGAGTCCCCAAAGTCCTGTTGAGGTGTGTCAGAGGTAGGGGTAGGGGGCGGTTGCTGAGGGGTGTCCCTCCGGCTGCTGCTGCTTGCCTGACTCGTTGCTCCCCCAGAGTCCTCTCTCCGGCGTTTGGTAGACCGGGAAGACTCTGCGGAAGAGTGTCTAGACTGTTTGTGGGGGAATCTAGACCTTGACCTCGACTTCCGCCTAGGAGAGGGTGATCGTCTCCTCTTGGCACGGTCGGAGGGGGGAACCTCGGTGACCTCACTCTCACTGCTCCTACTCACTACCTCTTTGCTGAAGGCTTTCGACTTGACTTTAGGTCTGACAGATTTTGAGGAACCGGGTTTCACAAGGGGTGACTTAATGAGTTGTTCCCATAGTACTTCATCATCATAGTGAAGTGCCTTATGGGCAATGTCTTTGGCATAAGAATTAAAGATACTCTTAATTTCCTGTAAGGCCGCTAGGCACGATAAGTCTTTATTAGTTACTAACGCGTTTTGCGGTTTTCAATTCGGAGCAAATGGAACAGCGTTTAGATAACCACAAGCCTCCAAACACTTGACGCACTTAATGCAAAGTTTGTGAGCACAAATTGGCAAAAGAGAGCAGGTAGGAGTAATGCATAGTTCAAACCTCGTCATGTGCTAATAAGGGGACCCCCCCCCCCCCGCCGGGATCAGCCGATGAGAGGCACTCAATTCCTGGCAGCAGCCTCTACGAACCAAGACCACCCACTAAACTATATGGCAACACACCCACAGACACCAAGAAATATCAAAACAACACCCAGCACACGGTATCACACACAATTATTGTCCTCTCTCCCTCCCTGCCCACCCCGAACCAACTTCCAGAAGCACATCCATACTCATATCTCTCACCGATCCATCCACTCACTCACAGACAACATGCAGCTGCATGCACGACCTCCCGAAATTCATCCTTCCGAATCCTCCCTTCCTCGCGAGGACAGAGTCCACCTGGCCAGGCTGAGATGCGGACACCATCCAGCTCTCCTGAGCTATCAGAAGAGACTGGATGACTCCGTTGTCGACGCCTGCCCGGGATGTAACACAGCACCCCATACCATTAAACACATCATAGAAGACTGCATTTCACACAACCACTTACGCCAACAACACAATCTACACTCAATGAGAGCTCTGTGGGAAAGCCCGATCGTGGCCATGGCCTTCCTCAGGGACTCGGAGCTGTTCGGCCAGGCAGCTTAGGGAACAACAACAACAACAACAACAACAGATATTAAGTTCTTTTTTCTTTTTTATATTTTACAGATTTTTCCCGATCAAAAAGTCAAGGAAATGGGTGCAAGAATTGCTCACAAGGTGATACAAGCATGAAACTTCCCGGAAATGTTCACAAGGACCTACTTTACAATTTCAGAGCAGGAGCCACCGAGATTTCTGTATTGCATAGCAATGGTTGCTAGGCAAAGCATTTTCCTTAGCAACCGGCAGCAACGATGCAGTTTCTGAACTACTATGAAGTGTTATGACTTTGTACTTTTATTTATTTTCCTATATTCACTCCTAAAATGGTTCAAAAGATGTATAAAAGCATATATATCTATATAATAGAGTGAATGTCAGCACACAACCAGGGCACACTGGTGACATCACTGCTGTGTAACTCAGCATGGGGTTCAGTGCCAGCTGATCTAGATATACTAGTAATTTAATAAGTACTAGTATATCTAGATCAGTGTCCCAAATGCTATCTAACAGCCCCAAATCCACTAGCTACTAAACTGTAGTTTGTAGTTGGTAGATGTAGTTAGATAGCCGTGCCTGAATTGACAGGATGTGCCAGCGCGGGAGAGCCGAGCCAAGGGTAACGGGGCTTAAGAATTACCCGGAAGGTGTACAGATCGCACGGGACTTAAATGGCACTGGATGAACGATTGGGCTAGGTGTAGGGAAACTGAACCTAGTTGTATCCCATAAAGGAATGTGTGCAACAGATGTATTTGATAAAGGTGGTAAAAGGATAAACCCTCGGCCTTAATCATATTTTGTTTCCAGTTTCAGCAAGTTTGATATATTTGATCTGCGCACAGTGATAGTCAAGACGTACTGAATATTCACAGAAATGGCCAGTGCCTCATCTTCATCTGTTCAAGCAACTGATTGGACTATCTGTGTTTTTTGTCAACTGGACACGAAAGAGTCTCTCATATCACCAACTGACAGAGGCTATGAAACCATAGTAGACAACATCACACAGTTTAGTAACCTTGACTCAATGCCAATCAAAATCAATCTGGCACGACTTGACCATGGGAATGGTATTCAATTAACATTGAAAGAACAGAATGCAAAGTGGCACAAATCTTGTTATCAGAAGTTTTCACATACCAAACTGGAACGCGCAAAACGAAAACACAAGTCTGAAGAAGATGGGACTGCTTCAAAACGAATTTTCACACGTAGCACTAGCAGTGGTGGTGATACTGCCTCAAGTGGAACAGTTGGCAGCAATTGTCCCAAATGCTTCTTTTGTTCCCAGCAGCAAACAAAGGAGAACCTCTGCGAAGTCTGTACATTTCAACTAGATTTTCGTGTGAGGAAATGCGCACATGATCTACAAGATGAAAATCTTCTTGCAAAATTAAGTGCAGGAGACCTTATTGCCCAGGAGGCAAAGTATCATGCAAACTGCCTTACAAAACTGTACAATAGAGCACGTGCAAAGGTATCACAGGATCAGGATGCCTCAGATGACCAGACATGTAAAGGAATTGCTTTGGCTCAGCTGATTTCCTACATTGAGGAGAAGAGGCAAGATGAGGATGTGAAGGTGTTCAGACTTGCAGATCTTGTGAAGCTCTACACTGACAGGCTAAATCAACTTGGAGTGGATGTTACTGCACGAGTAAACAGTAAGCATCTGAAAGACCGCATTCTCATGCATCTCCCAAGGATGAAAGCTTACAAAGAAGGACGAGATGTGTTCATGGCTTGTGAAGAAGATGTTGGCTCTATTCTCCGAAAAGGATACCAGACTGATCGAGACGAGCAGAGTGTCATGATGACCCAAATTGCTGAAATGATCCGACAGGACATCTTCGCACACAAAATAACATTCTCTGGATCGTTTGGCCATAACAGCCAAGTGGAGTCTGTTCCACAGTCCCTTTTGTCACTGGTCAGCATGCTTATCAATGGTTCAAACATTACAGATCAAACATCCAACACAACTATCAGCCAACCAATACTATCCATTGCTCAGCTGTTGGTGTGCAACAGCATCAAGAGACGCAGGGATTCAGGCAAACGATCAAACAAATCAGGGGACAAAGTCAGTCTCCTCAAAAGTGAATCTTCGCTGTTTGCAAGTCTGTATGTTGCATGTCAGACAAGGAAAGGTGACTTGAACAATTTCTTCAATCATGAATACCTCCCATTTCCTCCATCTCTGTCTGCCTATGGGCAGCTACGTCCAGGGAAGAAGTCTGATCTCATAGAATGTCTTGAAAAGAAAGTAGGGTTATCAAATGATGTGACACCAGAGACTGAAGTGCGAATCATGGATGGTGCGGCACTTGTTCACTTTCTTAGACCTGAGGGCTGCAAGACATTTGGAGACTATGCTGCCAAGGTCTTTCTTCCATACATAAACAATGCTCAAAGTCAGGCTCTGAGAGTGGATGTTGTCTGGGACCAGTACTTCGATAACAGCCTCAAGTCACAGACAAGAGAACAACGTGTCACTGGTCCTATTCAGCGCAGACGAGTTGGGGCGTCTAGCCCAACACCAAAGAACTGGCAGCAGTTCCTTCGCTTGGCCAACAACAAGACAGACCTGTTTACATTCCTGAACAAGGAACTGCTGGAAAATGCATCAGGAGACCAGACTCTCATTGTTACTGATGGTGCCAATGTGCTATGCTTACCTACACGAGACACCAGCAACATTGCTCCCTGCAACCATGAGGAGGCAGACTCGAGGATCATGGTGCATGTCAGTGATGCTGATATGCAGGGCTTCCACAAGATCCTTGTTCGAACTGTGGACACTGACGTGGTAGTATTGGCAGTGGCAGTCGTACAGCAGCTGGCTCAGAGACAGCAGATAGAACTCTGGATTGCCTTTGGTTGTGGAAAGGACTTTAGGTACATCCCAGCTCATGAAATATGTGCTTCACTTGGCACAGAAAGATCCTTGGCACTGCCTGTGTTCCATGCTTATACAGGTTGTGATACCGTGTCCCATCTGGTCCAGGTGGGAAAGAAGACTGCATGGAAAGTGTGGGAGGCACATGATGAATTTACTGCGACATTCTATGAGCTGCACAATGCACCTGAACAAATTGGTGAAGTGACTGAGGCTTCTCTGGAGTACTTCACCATTCGACTCTATGACAGGACAGCAACTTCTCGTTCCATCAATGAAGTCAGAAAGAATCTGTTCATCCACAAAGGACGTCAGATAATTATCATGTCTACCTCCAACCAAGGCTGCTCTACAGCAACACATGAAGAGGGCAGTACTACAAGGTGGGCTCCACTGGGGCTGCACCACGGTGCCAGAACGACAGTTGCCCTCTCCAAGTGAGTGGGGATGGACTTGCCCAGAAAAGTGGAGGCCTCTGTGGTCTAACTTGCCCGAAGCCAGTGCAACCTGCCCAGAACTACTGAAGTGTTCTTGCCGAGGAGGATGCACAGACTGCAAATGTGTTGATGCGCATCTAAAATGCACAGCCTACTGCAAATGCAAAAGTGACTGTGACAACAGTGTCTGAAGCTTTAGGAGTGGCATTTTTATAGCCTGACTTGCCCTAAATTGGATTTTATGCCACATAATTCTTGTATATGATCTCCAAATGCAATGCTACAGGTTTTTTAGAACAAGGAGTTGAGAAAAAACCATAGCACCTCACAGTTTTCCAGAAACTGCATTGTTGCTGCCGGTTGCTAAGGAAAATGATTTGCCTAGCAACCGTTGCTATGCAACACTGAAATCTCGGTGGCTCCTGCCCTGAAATTGTAAAATAGGTCTTTGTGAACTATTGTGGAAAGTTTTATGCTTGTATCACCTTGTGAGCAATTCTTGTCCTATTTAGTACCGAGTGCCCCAGGTTAACTTCCGCGCGGGCTATTCAAAATGCTGGCGCGGGATGTTGAATGGAGACTATTATACTAATAGGCGAAGTCGTCAATGATTACGAAGCCCTATTAAATATGTATATATGTATGTATGTATGTATGTATGTATGTAAGCTATGCAGTATGCATGTATGTATGTATGCATGTATGTATGTATGCATATATGTATGTATGTATGTATATATGTACGTATGTATGTATGTATGTATGTAAGGTATGCAGTATGTATGTATGTATGTACATTATATATGTATGTACAGTATATATGTATGCATTTATGTATATATGTACGTATGTATGTATGTATGTAAGGTATGCAGTATGTATGTATGTATGTAGCATAGAATACCCATTTGTAGCGAGAATGGGACGCATAATAAGTGTATAACAATATATAATAGTTCATTCATTATAGTAACCCCTAACCTCTGTAACTCCAAGAGGGCTAGAGCAAATGGGCTGTAAAATGTCCACACCTATTCCCTGGCTGACCCTTCCTAAATGGTATACATATTAGCTTGATTACTCTAGTCGTTTATCGGGTGATAGCGGTTAGTGGTGAACATTTTTGACCTACCTAAAATGAATGGAGTGTAGGGTAAGAATTCGAACCCTATGCCAGGCTTTATCAACAACAACAACAGGCTTTATGAACAACAGGCTTTATGAAAACAACAACAACAACAGGATATATGAACAAAACAACAACAACAACAACAACAGGCTTTATGAACAACAGGCTTTATGAAAACAACATGATTTATGAACAAAACAACAACAACAGGCTTTATGAACAACAGGCTTTATGAAAACAACAACACCTACAGGCTTTATGAACAACAGGCTTTATGACCAACAGGCTTTATGAAAACAACAACAGGCTTTATGAACATAACAACAACAAAAACGGTGGAAATGACTCCTGGGTTCTGTAAGGAAGGCCAAAAGAGGGCAAGCTTTCTAAAATAGGTTCAAAGTAACACAGTCATTGGGGATGGTTGTATTTTTTCTGGACCCCTTTCTCTCTCATGTTTAGCCCAATTAGTGTTGACATTTTAAGATGTTCACCCCATTAGTTTCGTGATTTTAAGACTTAATTTCTTTGTCAATATTAAGACCTTTCGCGCCATCTAGGTGTACAGATTCTTCTGGCGAGCGATAGCGAACCTGTAATTCTGGAGGAAGCTACCTTTGGCCAGGACATTTTTCAACCAAAAAATGTACAAATTAATCTCTAAGGGGAATCAGTTTACAAGGACGCAATTGACCACTTGCGAGTTTTGGTCTATAAGGAAGTTGGAGCTGTGGCCATCAATATAAGGAAGTTGGAGCTGTGGCCATCAATATAAGGAAGTTGGAGCTGTGGCCATCAATATAAGGAAGTTGGAGCTGTGACCATCAATATAAGGAAGATGGAGCTGTGGCCATCAATATAAGGAAGTTGGAGCTGTGGCCATCAATATAAGGAAGTTGGAGCTGTGGCCATCAATATAAGGAAGTTGGAGCTGTGACCATCAATATAAGGAAGTTGGAGCTGTGACCATCAATATAAGGAAGTTGGAGCTGTGGCCATCAATATAAGGAAGATGGAGCTGTGGCCATCAATATTATTTTTATTAATCTCACCACCACACCCCCAATGAAATTAATTAAAGTATATATGATCCACCGGGATTCGAACCCGGGTTATCACACACATATTTTTGCCACCTTAACCATTACACCACCAGGACGGTTAAAGGTTTATGCACACGCCTACGACTTATTATCCATTCTCGAATACTGGATATTAATCTAATCATGTTCATACTCCCAACCGCACTATGGTAGCCTACTGTTTAAGTGAGAGGAAAGAATATTCATGGGGGCACAGATCATATAGACCGGCCTCTCGAAGAAATATCCCTAAACCTACTAATAATATTATTTTTATTAATCTCACCACCACACCCCCAATGAAATTAATTAAAGTATATATGATCCACCGGGATTCGAACCCGGGTTATCACACACATATTTTTGCCACCTTAACCATTACACCACCAGGACGGTTAAAGGTTTATGCACACGCCTACGACTTATTATCCATTCTCGAATACTGGATATTAATCTAATCATGTTCATACTCCCAACCGCACTATGGTAGCCTACTGTTTAAGTGAGAGGAAAGAATATTCATGGGGCACAGATCATATAGACCGGCCTCTCGAAGAAATATCCCTAAACCTACTAATAATATTATTTTTATTAATCTCACCACCACACCCCCAATGAAATTAATTAAAGTATATATGATCCACCGGGATTCGAACCCGGGTTATCACACACATATTTTTGCCACCTTAACCATTACACCACCAGGACGGTTAAAGGTTTATGCACACGCCTACGACTTATTATCCATTCTCGAATACTGGATATTAATCTAATCATGTTCATACTCCCAACCGCACTATGGTAGCCTACTGTTTAAGTGAGAGGAAAGAATATTCATGGGGCACAGATCATATAGACCGGCCTCTCGAAGAAATATCCCTAAACCTACTAATAATATTATTTTTATTAATCTCACCACCACACCCCCAATGAAATTAATTAAAGTATATATGATCCACCGGGATTCGAACCCGGGTTATCACACACATATTTTTGCCACCTTAACCATTACACCACCAGGACGGT
The DNA here is from genome assembly GCA_037953745.1 of Lithodes maja. Classification (NCBI taxonomy): domain Eukaryota; kingdom Metazoa; phylum Arthropoda; class Malacostraca; order Decapoda; family Lithodidae; genus Lithodes; species Lithodes maja. The sequence continues at coordinate 138,554 of JBAKBP010003366.1, forward strand.
TAGAGGTTTATGCACACGCCTACGACTTATTATCCATTCTCGAATACTGGATATTAATCTAATCATGTTCATACTCCCAACCGCACTATGGTAGCCTACTGTTTAAGTGAGAGGAAAGAATATAATATATAAAGAATATAATAGAATATAAGGAAGTTGGAGCTGTGGCCATCAATATAAGGAAGTTGGAGCTGTGGCCATCAATATAAGGAAGTTGGAGCTGTGGCCATCAATATAAGGAAGTTGGAGCTGTGGCCATCAATATAAGGAAGTTGGAGCTGTGGCCATCAATATAAGGAAGTTGGAGCTGTAGCCATCAATATAAGGAAGTTGGAGCTGTGGCCATCAATATTTAGCAGAATTATCAACTAAAATACGGTTGTAGTATATTCATAAATACATAAAACCAAATTTAACACACTTTCTACCAATCATAAACCTGCAGTAATATTGTATTTCCGTTTAAAATCGATCTTTACGGCTCCAACTTCCTTATAGAACGAAACTCGCAGGTGGTCAATTCTTCCTTTCATTCTGGCTATTAGTAGACTATTTTATTCAGCTTAGAAAGGAAGTATCGGAGTCAGATATTCAGCTTAGAAAGGAAGTATCGGAGTCAGATATTTATTCAGCTTAGAAAGGAAGTATCGGAGTCATATATTCAGCTTAGAAAGGAAGTATCGGAGTCAGTTATTCAGCTTAGAAAGGAAGTATCGGAGTCAGTTATTCAGCTTAGAAAGGAAGTATCGGAGTCAGATATTCAGCTTAGAAAGAAAGTATCGGAGTCAGATATTCAGCTTAGAAAGGAAGTATCGGAGTCAGATATTCAGCTTAGAAAGAAAGTATCGGAGTCAGTTATTCAGCTTAGAAAGGAAGTATCGGAGTCAGATATTCAGCTTAGAAAGGAAGTATCGGAGTCAGTTATTCAGCTTAGAAAGGAAGTATCGGAGTCAGTTATTCAGCTTAGAAAGGAAGTATCGGAGTCAGATATTCAGCTTAGAAAGGAAGTATCGGAGTCAGTTATTCAGCTTAGAAAGGAAGTATCGGAGTCAGATATTCAGCTTAGAAAGGAAGTATCGGAGTCAGATATTCAGCTTAGAAAGGAAGTATCGGAGTCAGATATTCAGCTTAGAAAGGAAGTATCGGAGTCAGATATTCAGCTTAGAAAGGAAGTATCGGAGTCAGATATTCAGCTTAGAAAGGAAGTATCGGAGTCAGATATTCAGCTTAGAAAGGAAGTATCGGAGTCAGATATTAAGCTTAGAAAGGAAGTATCGGAGTCAGATATTCAGCTTAGAAAGGAAGTATCGGAGTCAGATATTCAGCTTAGAAAGGAAGTATCGGACTCAGATATTCAGCTTAGAAAGGAAGTATCGGAGTCAGATATTCAGCTTAGAAAGGAAGTATCGGAGTCAGTTATTCAGCTTATAAAGGAAGTATCGGAGTCAGATATTCAGCTTAGAAAGGAAGTATCGGAGTCAGATATTCAGCTTAGAAAGGAAGTATCGGAGTCAGATATTCAGCTTAGAAAGGAAGTATCGGAGTCAGATATTCAGCTTAGAAAGGAAGTATCGGAGTCAGATATTCAGCTTAGAAAGGAAGTATCGGAGTCAGATATTCAGCTTAGAAAGGAAGTATCGGAGTCAGATATTCAGCTTAGAAAGGAAGTATCGGAGTCAGTTATTCAGCTTAGAAAGGAAGTATCGGAGTCAGATATTCAGCTTAGAAAGGAAGTATCGGAGTCAGATATTTATTAACTCCTTCTGTACCGGCTACGTCTTCTTAGCTTTATTCTGGCTACCCTTAAGGGGAGGTTTTTAGTTTGGTCTCTAGACATCCATCAAGCTTAAGATTACATCCCCTTGAGCCCCTTTCAAGATAAAGTTGTACATTTTTCGGTAGAAAAATGTCCCGGCTGAAAGCCGGTTCCTCTTAAATTACAGGCTCGCTATCGCTCGCCAGGATAAAATCGACACCTAAATGGCACGAAAGGTCTTAAAATTGACAGAAATGGGTTAAAAGTTCTTAAAATCGTCATAATAATGGGACGAACGTCTTAAAATTAGAAAATAAATGGGGCTAAACATGATGGAGAAAGGAGTCAAGAAAAAAATCCCTCAAGTGGAAATCTCCCCTTAAACTATGTGTGTGCAGTTTAAAATGGGCTTCCAACAATTAACAGGTTCGAAGTGTCTCTCTTAACTCTTTCCAATTAACAGGTTCGAAGTGTCTCTCTTAACCCTTTCCAATTAACAGGTTCGAAGTCTCTCTCTTAACCCTTTTCATTACCACAGAGCCTTATTAACCCTTTCACGCATTTATGACGCAGAGGTTGCCAGATTAGCAATGAGGAATAGAGTTATCTCACTCTTATAACTACCTCTCCAAAATTAGTTTTCTGCCCACAGCTAACTCAAAGACAACTGCGGAGGTTGAAGTAACTAAACTAAAGGTTTCTAAATACCCCTGATGGTAACAAAGGCTTTAAAGTATCCCTAATAGGCTCAACACAGCTAACTCAAAGACAACTGCAGAGGTTGAAGTAACTAAACTAAAGGTTTCTAAATACCCCTGATGGTAACAAAGGCTTTAAAGTATCCCCAATAGGCTCAACACAGCTAACTCAAAGACAACTGCAGAGGTTGAAGTAACTAAACTAAAGGTTTCTAAATACCCCTGATGGTAACAAAGGTTTTAAAGTATCCCCAATAGGCTCAACACAGCTAACTCAAAGACAACTGCAGAGGTTGAAGTAACTAAACTAAAGGTTTCTAAATACCCCTGATGGTAACAAAGGCTTTAAAGTATCCCCAATAGGCTCAAAATCGCGTCATCTGTCGGAGAGGGTTAAACTGCACAAAATCGTCTAAACACAGCTACAATAATATCAAAAAGACGTCGCCGGTAAAGAAGGGGTTAAGATACACTTTACCCAATGATTCCTAAAGGACCTTCCCCACCTGGGTAAGATGGGTTAAGGGGGGTCACCGACTTTTTTTTTATCTTTCTCTCCTTTTCTCTCTTTCCCTGGCTTGTATCCATTCGGCCCCATTCAGCCAACTGTTTTAAGACGTTTATCCCCATCCAGGTGTCGATTTCTATCGCTCGCCAGCATTGTATGGAGAAATCCGGCTTTGCCGGAGAAACAAATTTAGCTTGCTGTCGAGAAGAAAAAAAAAATATATATATATATGCTGGCTCGCTACCGCTCGCCAGGAAAATATTCACACCTGAATGGAGGTAAACGTCTTAAAACAGTAGGCTGAATGGGGTCGAATGGATACAAGCTAAAGAGAGAGGAGAAGAAAGAGAAAAAAGCGAGGTGGGCTCTCTTATCCCCTTGAGGATCTAAGGCGCGTTTTTTATACAGTATATTTTGGTTATCATTAAACGATTTTATGCAGCTTAGGAAGGACATCTAGGAAGCCGAGGGGTAACTACTACCTCAATTGACCACTTGCGAGTTTCGGGTGTGACGCCTCCCGGCGTTGACAGAATGGTTGCGTGGGGCATTGCAGCTCGCTAGCGCTCGCCAGGATGGGGGGATGGGCTACAGTTGTCCTAGAATGATCTGCTTTATTTCGTTAGTGTCGTGTTGCCACAGACAGTCTAGAAGTGATCTTTGTTTTGGTCTGTGACCGCGCCTTATATTTTATATTCACTATAATATAAATGTTGCTTGTGTGGGAAGCGAGCGAGAGAGGGTGAGGGGGTACACCTGGCAGCGGGGTGAGCTATGTCGTGGCTCGCTTGGGCGCTGACGGCATTGGCGGCCGGGTGGTCAACTAGTCCCTGCCCATCACGGCCTCGGCCTCGTGTTTTTTACCAGCTCAGAGCTTGCCTGACACGCGTATCGTCTACATCCTTTGCAATTCTGTCCCCCATACTCGCCACTTTGCATACTATTCCTCTCTCTCGACTTCTCCTTTCTCATTCTCTAATCTTTATTAAACTCAACATCCCTTCTGGTTTCAGCATAGACGTTCACCGTCGGCCAGTCGTATTGTACGCGAAGCTCTCAGATATTTCTATGTATGAGGTTTGGAGAGACGGACTTTTCCGTGTGTGTCCTCTCTCGGGAAGGTTGTAGACCGGTATATGTCTCCCTGGCAAGGTGTTGAGTGATTCTGCTTGGTTATTTAAAGCTAGACTAGGGGTAAGGTTACTGTGTCGTTGTCTCCGATGTGTGCAGTGTTAGCTAAGCCCTGCACAACATCGACAGGTACTGTGGGAGCCTAAGTTGTCTTCGGGTGGGTTTATTTTGCGAGCACAGCGCTGTGGTGTGAGAGGGCCATAGCCTATCCCTCACAACATAGTGCTGCCTCTTTGTGTTGACTTCTGAGGGATCACCAGGATAGAACTAGGTACTAGAGACCTAGATTTATCAAGAGAGCATCCCCGTCATATAACGTAATCTTCATTATACCACCTTCGGACAACGTTAGGCTACGAGCCGCATGCTCGCCCATTGTTGCCCTGCCTTGATACCCCAGCTAGACTTTATTAACTGAGCAGACACTGGTTAGAGATAAGCCCCCATTATTATATGTATGCAACATTATTATTCACTGCACTTTTGAGCCGAGGTTGTTGTTTAGTTGCACAACCCTAGTAGGCTGTTGCGTTGTGTCACGAAGCATTTCTTTAGTTGTCGAGCATTACTACCTTTGCGCAGTCTTTATTATTCGCCTGCCTATTATTACTATATGTCCTAGTATTTATTGTGACCCGTATTCTGCATTATAATTGTTCAAGATTCTTTACGAACATCTTCCCAGCATCAGACTTATTTCAGAAGTTTCCAGTTGATGTTGCAGGACTAGCATTGCACTTTCTTTAATACAGGAGTGCCAGTTATTTGAGTATCTACCGTAACGTTAATTAATCACGTTAACTATCTTTTCTTTGTGTAACCTAATCGAGTAATCTTTTACTGTTTGAGAATAGGCCGTTTCATCGAGCGTCAGCCTAGTGTGTGTGCACCAGTTACCGAGTCATAGGATACCTCGTTGTCCAGGCACGGCTCAGGGCGGTAATGGTGTTTTGTTTTCCAGTGTTTAAGGCAGGGGTTGGATCTAGTGTTACCGTTGTTGCATTTTGCCATTATCTAGTCCAATGTTGAAGAGCCCTGTGTCTTTGAGAACCTGGATCGTAACAAATGGCGACCTAGCTCAGGATCTTGTGAACTAAGAGATAATTGCAGGATTGTTGTGGTCATTTGTTTTATTGAGGAATATAGTGGGCACGTTAATTTGTTTTTGGCAAAGTAGTATAGCACTTGAGAGTCTTCAGACATTTTTGGCAAGTGAATAGTGCTACATAAGAGTTTGGGGTACTTCTTTTCTGAATATTGTGGTGAGAAATTTTTGTGAGCATCATGTCTTATACCGGGTCAGAGGAGAATGGAGACACAGTACGTAATGTCGAAACTGAGGAACAGCAGCATGATGAAAGGGTTAATCGGGTGAACTGTGAGGAGGATGCTAGGATATTTTTGCAATGGCCTGTTACTGCCGAGCGGTTGGAGGTTATGGATCGGTACGGTCTTCAATGCCTGGCCACAGCTATCGGTCATGCGGTTACTAGCAGCATGACCAAGGATAACTTGATAACGTGTGTACTGGGCAGGGTGACTGGTGAGCGAGATGGGTTGAGTGCTCAGAGCCCTTCGGCCATGCTTCCCCTACACTCGACTCCCAGCCATCCCAGTAGTTTGCCGACCCCGGGTACGCTTCCGCAGGTGGGTGGTGACTGGCAGGGTGGGTTGCCCCTGGGGGGACCACCGGTAATTTCAAACATTGTAGCACCTTCACCTCCTCAAGGGTTATCTCCAGAATTATTGCTTCAGCTCGAATTAGCTAAGATCGAAGAGAGAAAGGCTATCAGGGCAGGTGAGCAGCAAATAGAGCTAGCAAAAATCCAAGCTGAGTCGACTAGGTACTGTGCCGACAGGGACGTAGAGAAGTCGCGAGTAGAGACAACGGGACAGCGACTTGGGGCTGGTAACCGTGCTCATGATCAACCTCTCTCGCACTTATTGAAACTGGTTCCGGTGTTTGATGAGAGTGGTGTAACAGAATTTTTCACACGCTTTGAGAAGAAGTGCCAGGAACACCAGTGGCCAGAGAATAAATGGGCAGCACTTGTTTCCTCTAGACTTGTGGGCAAGGGACTCAGGGCTTATGATGCATTGCCGATAGAGTCGTGTATTATCTACGAGGAACTCAAGGAGGCTGTCCTGAGAGCATACGAACTACAACCAGAGACGTACAGGTTGAAGTTCCGGGGTGTTACCAAGGGTCGGGAGAGCACCTTTTTGGAGCATGCCCGGGAGCTGTCCGATGCTTTTGGGAATTGGCTGAGGTCGGAGAAAGCTACTACGTTTGACGACATTAAACAGTTGGTGCTTTTAGAGCAGTTTTTCAAATGCACGGGCGGCGACCTGACGTTAAACCTTAAAGAAAAGCAACCAAAAACTCTACAGGAGGCAGCTGAGATGGCTGACCTCCGGCTATCACTAATTCGTGGGTGCGGGTCTGCCCAGCGTAGTGAGGCAGGTAACAAGGGGCGTGACACCCCCCCCCCCCCCGCGTTAGTGATATACCTTATGCAAACAAGTACAAGAGCCATGATACCAAGACTGACCACAAGACTAGCACCGTCCCATTTAAGAAGGGGCCGGGCCCTTCCCAGTACCAAGGGAAGCCCAAAGGGGAGTTGGAGTGTTATCATTGTCATAAAGAGGGGCACTTTGCAAGAGTCTGTCCTAGCAAACCACCTACAGCAGCTGTGTCTTTGGCCTGCAACATTGGTGTGTCTCCGAAGTCATCTGAGTTTGCCCGGGGCAGTTCGTCAGAGGCTGAGGCACAGCCAATGCAGAAGCACCTGGGAGGCTCGAACCCTGCTCAGGATGTTTTTTGCGACCATAGAGGGCGGGGTTACGTGATGTGGGCGGGGCGCAAGCATGGAGTAGAGGTCTTGCGTGATACAGGTGCTTCCCAGACTCTGATGAAAAACTTGACTGGCTACCCTATAAACGCGGCTCGGGTGGTGGTGGTGCAGGGTATTAATGCAACTCGGTCATACCCGCTGGTGCGGTTGGAGTTGGAGGTGGATGGTGTGGCACGTGAATTGGATGTCGGGATTGTGGAGAAACTGCTAGTGGAGGGCGTCGACCTTCTTCTCGGCAACGACTTTGCAATGCCCGCTTCTGAGGTTCTATCCTTAGTCGTTGCCGAGAGGCCGGCCGACGTGAGTAGGGAAGAGCAAGAGTGGGTCGAGCGGTGCCAGACACAACCCATGGCGTGTGTTGTCACCCGAGCTCGGGCAGCTAAAGTGTCACAGCCTAGTCCTCCGTCTTCAGACCAGCGGAGGAACGATCAACAGGAGGAGGCTAAAGCTGGAGTTGGTTTTAAGAGTTTTGACTCGGCGGCTCTCCTGGGTGATTCAGTATTAGCACCATTACTTAATTCTGGAGTAGCCCCTGGGCCTGTCATCGAGAGTGACGAGGCTGGGCATGACGAGTCTCCACGACAGCAACGTTATGTACATCAAGAGAGACAGAGGGAGCAGCCCAGTATCGGGGAAGGTCATGCATTGCTCCGGGAGCAGTTAGATCTCTTGGCACCCTCAGATATACGTCGGTTGCAACTAGAGGACCCTGAGCTCCAAACGTGTGCTAATGGAGCTGTAGAGCTCGACGAGGACGGTGATGCACAGCCAGGAGATTTTTTTAATTTAGAAGGCATCCTCTATAGGCGTTTTCAAGACCCTAAACATAGTTGGCAAGAGGGGTCCGGAGTAGTGGACCAGTTGGTGGTGCCACGGGAGTGCAGGGATAGCCTACTGAGGTTAGCGCATGACATACCACTGGCAGGACATCTAGGGGTGAGAAAAACGGTGGCGGCTTTAGAAAAATTGTTTTGGTGGCCGGGGTTGAAGGGGCAGGTGGTAACCTGGATAGCAAGGTGTCATACGTGCCAGAGGGTTGGAAAACCTAACCAAACAATTCCGAGAGCCCCGTTGCACCCCATTCCTGTCAGTGGACCGCCCTTCAGTAAGGTCATCATTGATATGGTCGGACCCCTACCCCCTACTAGTGCCGGTAATAAATTTCTATTAACTATCATGGATGTGGCCACTCGTTATCCTGATTCATATCCAATGAGAAATGGCACAGCGAAAACTGTTGTCCGGAACCTGCTCTTGTATTGCTCGCGGTATGGTTACCCGCAAGAGGTTTTTGTTCGCGGCAAGAGAAGTACCTGGAGAGAGTCTCGGTTTGAGCGGGCTAAAGAGGTGTGCGGGTTTGTGGTGGATGGCAGTACTTACCGTTGCAACGTGATGCCATGTGGTCTGAAAAATGCACCGGCCACTTTCCAGAGCTTAATGAACGACATCGTAGCAGACATCCCAAACTGTACTGTCTACCTTGATGACGTGATCATTTATGACAACGATTTCCAAAGTCACTGTGAGCACATAGAAGCCTTATTTAGTCAACTTGGTAAAGCAGGCTTGGTGGTTAATCTGGGCAAGGGTGACTTTGTGCAAGCCACAGTGCAGTATCTGGGGTTTGTGGTTGGGTTAGGGCAGGTGAGCCCGCCCCAACAGAAGATACAGGCTATCGACTTGTTCCCCAGGCCGACCACCAAGCGGCAGATCATGAGATTTTTGGGCATGATTGGGTATTACCGCCACTTTATAAGAGGCTATTCTACTGTGTTAGCTCCTTTGACAGATCTACTAGCCAAATATAAAAAGTTCCGCTGGGCACCTGAATGTGAGCAGGCGTTTCGAGTAGTTAAACACCTTTTATGCACTCACCCTATCCTCAAGGGCCCCGGACTTTGAACGACCATTTCAATTGGCGACTGATGCCAGCGGAGTAGGGGCTGGTGCCGTACTTTTGCAGACAGACGAGGAAGGTCTTGAGCATCCAGTCAGTTTCTTTTCAAAGAAATTTAATTCAGCACAGAAAAACTATTCGGTTGTTGAAAAGGAACTGCTGGCAATCGTGTTAGCGCTCAGACAGTTTGAGGTCTATGTTCCTGCCGATGGGCCAGTCGTGGTAGTGTATACCGACCACCACCCGCTTAAATTCCTCAATCAATTCCACAACCGGAATATGAGGCTGACCAGATGGTCGCTCATGTTGCAAGAGTACAACTTAGACATTCGCCATATTGCCGGTTGTGAGAATGTGATTGCGGACTGTTTGTCGCGGGTGGAGGATCCGGGGTAGGCTACCACAGTATGTTGGTATAGCCTCCTGTCTTGGCTCGCGGTGTATTTTTGCGCTGGTGCTTGTTGGCTCGCGTGTGTAGCATCAGCGTAGGGTCGCAGGGCAGGAGTTGTTGGCTTTGATTCAACGAAAATTAGGCTACATCTATAGTAGCCGCCAAAAACAACATTAAAATAAAATATGAAAAATAAAATAAAAACTCTTTCTTTTTAATAATTAATTTTAAGATAATATTGTAGCTGAGTACTGAGTGCAGATGATTTTCCCTCAGTAGGCTGTGCTTCTTAAAGCTCGCTCTGGGAGCACAATGTTATGAATTAATGTATTATGTTTGGGAAGGGTGATGAGATTTTTTTTATATAAATGTTGTTGTATTTTTTTTTTTGAGGAGACTGAGCTTGCATTCCATGAGTGGCAGAGTGGTTAGGAGTGGCAGATTCTAGCGACATTCTGTCTGTTCAGATATGGGCCCATGGTTGAGTGTCCCATATCTTGGGGGGGGGTGTGACGCCTCCCGGCGTTGACAGAATGGTTGCGTGGGGCATTGCAGCTCGCTAGCGCTCACCAGGATGGGGGGATGGGCTACAGTTGTCCTAGAATGATCTGCTTTATTTCGTTAGTGTCGTGTTGCCACAGACAGTCTAGAAGTGATCTTTGTTTTGGTCTGTGACCGCGCCTTATATTTTATATTCACTATAATATAAATGTTGCTTGTGTGGGAAGCGAGCGAGAGAGGGTGAGGGGGTACACCTGGCAGCGGGGTGAGGTATGTCGCGGCTCACTTGGGCGCTGACGGCGTTGGCGGCCGGGTGGTCAACTAGTCCCTGCCCATCGCGGCCTCGTGTTTTTTACCAGCTCAGAGCTTGCCTGACACGCGTATCGTCTACATCCTTTGCAATTCTGTCCCCCATACTCGCCACTTTGCATACTATTCCTCTCTCTCGACTTCTCCTTTCTCATTCTCTAATCTTTATTAAACTCAACATCCCTTCTGGTTTCAGCATAGACGTTCACCGTCGGCCAGTCGTATTGTACGCGAAGCTCTCAGATATTTCTATGTATGAGGTTTGGAGAGACGGACTTTTCCGTGTGTGTCCTCTCTCGGGAAGGTTGTAGACCGGTATATGTCTCCCTGGCAAGGTGTTGAGTGATTCTGCTTGGTTATTTAAAGCTAGGCTAGGGGTAAGGTTACTGTGTCGTTGTCTCTGATGTGTGCAGTGTTAGCTAAGCCCTGCACGACATCGACAGGTACTGTGGGAGCCTAAGTTGTCTTCGAGTGGGTTTACTTTGCGAGCACAGCACTGTGGTGTGAGAGGGCCATAGCCTATCCCTCACAACATTGTGCTGCCTCTTTGTGTTGACTTCTGAGGGATCGCCAGGATAGAACTAGGTACTAGAGACCTAGATTTATCAAGAGAGCATCCCCGTCATATAACGTAATCTTCATTCTACCACCTTCGGACAACGTTAGGCTACGAGCCGCATGCTCGCCCATTGTTGCCCTGCCTTGATACCCCAGCTAGACTTTATTAACTGAGCAGACACTGGTTAGAGATAAGCCCCCATTAGTATATGTATGCAACATTATTATTCACTGCACTTTTGAGCCGAGGTTGTTGTTGAGTTGCACAACCCTAGTAGGCTGTTGCGTTGTGTCACGAAGCATTTCTTTAGTTGTCGAGCATTACTACCTTTGCGCAGTCTTTATTATTCGCCTGCCTATTATTACTATAATTATGTCCTAGTATTTATTGTGACCCGTATTCTGCATTATAATTGTTCAAGATTCTTTACGAACATCTTCCCAGCATCAGACTTATTTCAGAAGTTTCCAGTTGATGTTGCAGGACTAGCATTGCACTTTCTTTAATACAGGAGTGCCAGTTATTTGAGTATCTACTGTAACGTTAATTAATCACGTTAACTATCTTTTCTTTGTGTAACCTAATCGAGTAATCTTTTACTGTTTGAGAATAGGCTGTTTCATCGAGCGTCAGCCTAGTGTGTGTGCACCAGTTACCGAGTCATAGGATACCTCGTTGTCCAGGCACGACTCAGGGCGGTAATGGTGTTTTGTTTTCCAGTGTTTAAGGCAGGGGTTGGATCTAGTGTTACCGTTGTTGCATTTTGCCATTATCTAGTCCAATGTTGAAGAGCCCTGTGTCTTTGAGAACCTGGATCGTAACACGGGCTATAAGGAAGTTGGAGCTGTAAACATCAATATTTGGCAGAAATATTTAAATTATGCAACTTGCTGACGGATGGAAAGGTTGCTGAATCAGATCAGATCAGATGAAGTATTGAGGGATAAGCCTTTACAACGGCACCTCGTATCTACATTCTACTTTTCCTATTTTTTCTGAAGAGTGTAGAGAGGGGAGATAAGAAGGGGTGTTGGCGAGAAAGGAAGCTGTTTTTTTTTTTTTTTTTTTCTATGTGATTGAGGGAGGCAAAAGGCATAACTGCCTATAGCGAGTGCCTCCCCCATAGTTGAAAGAGTGACAGGGCCAAAATCAAGGGACGTTCGAGCCAAAATGCCTGGACACACAGAGTTTGAAGCAATTTAAGTCATAGGAAGAGGGAAAGACTGATTCTGGGAGAGAGTTCCAGAGCTCAGATGTTGAGTAGAAGAAAGTTTGAGAGTAACGTTTCACTCTTGGGTTGGAGAGTTGCACAGAGTAGGGGTGGGATTGAGTTGCAAGACGGGTACCACGTGCCCTACGTAAAGGAGGTGGTATGCACTGGGATAGCTCTGAGGAACACTGATTATTATAGTAGCGATAGAATAGCGAGAGAGATGCAACATTGTGGCGGAGACAGAGAGATTGCAGAGAGTTGGTGAGTGGACGGGAGTTAATGATACGAAAGGCCTTCCTTTCAACTTTGTCTAGGAGAGCGGTGTGAGAGGAACCTCCCCACACATGTGAACAATACTCAATACAAGGGCGCACTATGCCCCTGTACAGAGCAAGAAGCTGTGCAGGGGAAAAGAACCCCCTAAGGCGGTTGAGCACACCCAGCTTCTGGGAGGCTGCCTTAGCAAGACTGGTAATATGGTCCTTCCAAATGAGAGCAGAAGAAAAAGAGACACCAAGAATATTGAGAGAAGATGAAGGGTTGATTTTTGTATTGTTGAAGAATAAGGGATAGTCCGCTGGGAGATCCTGACGGGTAGATAGATGGAGAAATTGGGTTTTGGAAGCATTAAAGTTAACAAGGTTTTCTCTGCCCCAATTGGAAATAGTATTTAGATCAGAATTTAAGAGTTCTATGGCTTCATTACGTTTGTCATTGAGGGATTGCTGGCTGGGGCGTTCTGAAAAACTAATGGAGTAGTGTAAGGTTGAGTCGTCTGCGTATGAATGGATGGGAATTAAGGTACAGTTAAGGAGATCATTTATAAAAATTAGAAAGAGAATAGGAGATAGGACAGAGCCCTGAGGAACACCGGAGTTTATAGGGTGAGGAAGTGAACAATGGCCGTCCACAACCGCAGCTATGGAACGGCCGGAAAGGAAATTAAAGACAAAGGCACAGATGGAGGGATAGAAACCGAAGGAGGGAAATTTAGAAATTAAAGATTTATGCCAGACTCTATCGAAGGCTTTCGATATGTCTAGTGCAATAGAAAAAGTCTGTTGGAGTGGCTTTGTTATGTGTGTTCACTGTTTAGTCTGTATGCTGAATTTGATTTTAGGTATTTATAGATGCACTACAACCGTATTTATAGATGCACTACAACCGTATTTATAGATGCACTACAACCGTATTTATAGATGCACTACAACCGTATTTATAGATGCACTACAACCGTATTTATAGATGCACTACAACCGTATTTATAGATGCACTACAACCGTATTTATAGATGCACTACAACCGTATTTATAGATGCACTACAACCGTATTTATAGATGCACTACAACCGTATTTATAGATGCACTACAACCGTATTTATAGATGCACTACAACCGTATTTATAGATGCACTACAACCGTATTTATAGATGCACTACAACCGTATTTATAGATGCACTACAACCGTATTTATAGATGCACTACAACCGTATTTATAGATGCACTACAACCGTATTTATAGATGCACTACAACCGTATTTATAGATGCACTACAATCGTATTTATAGATGCACTACAACCGTATTTATAGATGCACTACAACCGTATTTATAGATGCACTACAACCGTATTTATAGATGCACTACAACCGTATTTATAGATGCACTACAACCGTATTTATAGATGCACTACAACCGTATTTATAGATGCACTACAACCGTATTTATAGATGCACTACAACCGTATTTATAGATGCACTACAACCGTATTTATAGATGCACTACAACCGTATTTATAGATGCACTACAACCGTATTTATAGATGCACTACAACCGTATTTATAGATGCACTACAACCGTATTTGTGCTGGTAATTCTGCTAAATACTGGTGTCTACAGCTCCAACTTCCTTATAGACCGAAACTCGCAAGTGGTCAATTAACTCCTTAGCTCTCACACGTCCACCCTAAGCTGAATAAAATCTTGTAATGGTAGCCAGAATGAACTGTCAACACGCGTCATTATCCTCAAAGGGTTAAGGGGGTAGCGCTTGTTGGTTTTTGGTTCCCCTTCGCCCTCATGCTTAGCCCCATTAGTTTTGAGATTTTAAGACGTTTGGTTCATTAGGTTGGCGATTTTAACACCTTTCGCCCCATTTCGTTGTCAATTTTAAGACCTTTCCTGCCATTTAGGTGTCGATTTGTTTCCTGGCGAGCGGTAGCTAGCCTGTAATTTTTAAGACGAACCGGCCTTCGGCTGGCACATTTTTCTACCGAAAAATTTACAAATCTGTTAGTTTCTTCCCTATACCTCCATCAAACTTATAACAAACATCCATTAGATTCATTCCCCATCTAGATTAATTTGTACATTTTCCAGGCCGAAGGCCGGTTTTCCAAAATTACAGGCTCACTATCGTTTGCCAGGAAAAAAACTCGACACCTAAATGGCAGGAAAGGTCTAAATATTGACAAGGAAATAGGGCGGAAGGTCTTAAAATCGACACACTAATGGGGCAAACATCTTAAAATCGAAAAACTAATGGGGCTAAACATGAGGGAGAAGGGAGGCCAGAAAAACGACCCATCTCCCCTTAACCCACTTTTGGCACTCAGCCTACACACACAATTACTCATCGGCATAAATTAATTCCAGTCATGTAAGTTAAGGGGAGATGGGCCGTCTTTCTGGGTCACTTTCTCCCTCGTGTGTAACCCCATTATTTTTGAGATTTTAAGACGTTCGGCACATTAGTTTGCCGATTTTAACACCATTCGCCCCATTTAGTTGTCAATGTTAATACCTTTCGTGCCATTTACCTGTCAATGTTTTCCTGGCGAGCGATAGCGAGCCTGTAATTTAGGAGGAACCGGCCTTCGGCCGTGACATTTTTCTACTGAAAAATTTACAAATAGCCTATATCTTGAAGGGGGATTCTGAGGTTGTTGTTTTTAAAGTTTGATAGAGGTCTAGGGAGGAACCTAGAAAGTTTGATAGAGGTCTAGGGAGGAACCTAGAAAGTTTGATAGAGGTCTAGGGAGGAACCTAGAAAGTTTGATAGAGGTCTAGGGAGGAACCTAGAAAGTTTGATAGAGGTCTAGGGAGGAACCTAGAAAGTTTGATAGAGGTCTAGGGAGGAACCTAGAAAGTTTGATAGAGGTCTAGGGAGGAACCTAGAAAGTTTGATAGAGGTCTAGGGAGGAACCTAGAAAGTTTGATAGAGGTCTAGGGAGGAACCTAGAAAGTTTGATAGAGGTCTAGGGAGGAACCTAGAAAGTTTGATAGAGGTCTAGGGAGGAACCTAGAAAGTTTGATAGAGGTCTAGGGAGGAACCTAGAAAGTTTGATAGAGGTCTAGGGAGGAACCTAGACAGTTTGATAGAGGTCTAGGGAGGAACCTAGAAAGTTTGATAGAGGTCTAGGGAGGAACCTAGAAAGTTTGATAGAGGTCTAGGGAGGAACCTAGAAAGTTTGATAGAGGTCTAGGGAGGAACCTAGAAAGTTTGATAGAGGTCTAGGGAGGAACCTAGAAAGTTTGATAGAGGTCTAGGGAGGAACCTAGAAAGTTTGATAGAGGTCTAGGGAGGAACCTAGAAAGTTTGATAGAGGTCTAGGGAGGAACCTAGAAAGTTTGATAGAGGTCTAGGGAGGAACCTAGAAAGTTTGATAGAGGTCTAGGGAGGAACCTAGAAAGTTTGATAGAGGTCTAGGGAGGAACCTAGAAAGTTTGATAGAGTTTGATAGAGGTCTAGGGAGGAAACTAGAAACATAATCTATTAATGAAAATATCGACCAAAAAACCAGCCCCTCTCCCCTTAACTTTAGGTCGATGCCATAATTTGCAGTTAGTTCTACCACCTCCTCTACGTTGGGTACGTACGATAGTGGGCATGTCATTTTGGACGGGACATTAGTTTACCGAAAAATGTACAAATTTATCTAGATGGGGGATGTAATGGATGTTATTTTAAGTTTGATGGAGGTCTAGGGAGGAAACTAAACAAATAAATGAATATATAATTATATAATAGACCCATAAAAAACTGGCCACTATCCCCTGAAGTGTTTACTCCAGTACACCTACACAACAACGATAGTAGCGATGATTATGATGCCAGTACTTGTATAACGTGTGTGTGTGTGGGTGGGTGGGGGGGGGGGGGGTGCGTGTGGGTGTGGGTGGGTGGGTGGGTGTTTGTGATGTAACTTAACTTCAGGTCGACGATATATGTTGCAGTTAGTTCTAGTTAGAATTAGACGATTTTGTTCAGCCTAAAAAGAACCTATTGCCAGAAAAGAGGCAAAACATCCTAATCAATGATAAGTTTCATCTACGTGAACTATATTGGTACAACATTCAACGCCATATTTGTGTATGTAAGAAATACAACATATAATTATATATATATAGTATATACTGTATATATACAGTATATAAATATATACCGGTGTATATACATATATATATATAGCTGACAGGGCTAGGATTC